>JAVJIF010015486.1:0-97376 GCA_038442645.1 Agave tequilana | reverse complement strand
GCAAGAGTGAAATTGCATAATTTAGATATCCAGTTTAATATAACTTTAATGATGTCTTAGCACACTGGTAGTGCATGCCATACTGTATTGCATAGGTTGTTTGAAAAATCATATTATTACTTATTAGCCATTGAGTTCAATTGTGATTCTCATGTACCATCACCATTTGTCATGCATGTCTTCCTTTTTTGGGAGCTCTATCACCAGTTAGGTACTTAGTAATTTTGACTCATCATATTTCGCTATCATGGAGACCTTTGAGGTGCTCCAAGATTTTTAATGGTCCAAAATCTCAAATGACCACATGTTCACGGGCTTCATTGAGTGAAGATATGGATGATGCTAATTCTCTTCATGTTTGAATAGCGTATGACGTGAAAGGGGTTTGAAAGTCACCTTTCCTTTTGACCTAATGCCACAGATCTGTCAGGTTTATGCCATCTAATTTGAGTAGATTGGAAAAGAAGATAAGATGATCTCCATCGTAGGTTGCTGAAAGAAATGCAAGGTATTGCTAAAACGTTTCAGCCACATCTCTTTTGAGGGTTTTACTGACTAGATGAACAGGAAAGAATGGCGCAACAACCTCAAAGCAGCTCTATTAGGAAACACTGGAACCTAAAATGAGAATTCATTCTTAACTACTCACGTTCACAGTCCATGTATGTCGAATTCATCAACATCTTTGAGCCGAGCCATTCCTGGGGGGCTACCAGGCCCACCAGTAGGATTTCTTGGAGGATTTCCTCCTGAGACCCTTTAAACCATTGAACTCATAGGACATTTTCATTTATGAGTATTATCATGTAAAGAAGATTTTCATGACATTAGAGGAAATGAAGTGGTTTTCTTGAATTTATGCAGAGTAGATATGTTTTATATATTTTTGGACTGAAACAATGGACGATTCCCAGGCTAAGGCTTGTGGAGAAAATCACATAAGTTATTTTTAAAAATTGAAAATTTCATAGATAGGGTTGAGATGTCCTAGATAAGATCAAATCACCTCATAATAAAGCCATTTCTTGTTTGCTACTATGAAGGTCAGGAAACAAATAACCATCTCACATCTTAAGCCCAACTTATTTTCTTACAAGGTACATATATTCCTCTTTCGTTTACTGTATAATACTTACTCTTAGTATATGCCATAAAATTCAACAAAAGGTAAATATAAGGTTGAGTGGAGAAATCTTCCACTGGAATACCATAGTTCTATCTAATTTAATCTTTAAAAAGGCCACCTGCAGAAATGAAGTAAGTGGAATGTACTAAAGCCCCTGTTCCACGCTACTACACCAAACTAAGCCAGCCCCTTCTTCTGATTCCTGGCTGTATATGAGCAAAATGTCTCTTAATTACTGTTTGGCATGAAAAACCACCATGGGGACCCTCTCTTTCAGAAGTGGGCACAAAGTTTTTTTGTTTTATTCCTCATGATGGTTTATAATTATTGAAATTCTTATGAGAGGGGGTAACCTGTTGTACATTGCAGTCAGTGTTGGGGGGATTTGTTTGGGGGATGTATTGGGTCAAAGACAAAGTGGACATGAAGTTGCGGAAATGCTTGACAATACATTTCATTTGCTTCACATAAAAAAAAAAAAAAAATATCTGTAGTCCATTTTTGTTTCTATTTTTTCCTTTCATTTGCTCCTTTTTTGTGGAAGTATTTTCATTTGTTTCAAAGTGGAAAAAAAGTTGTAGATTTCCCCCCTCCTTTCTTTGCTCCCCTTCCTGAAGTATGAAGTAGAAAATGACCAGTGGGTCTATCAAGTTTGCTGGCATATTTATATATTTTCTCTTGCCAATGGCTTTTCAGTTTTACTAAAACTGTTATTATTATATTTGTAGGAGAGTGCAGCCAACAATTGAATTTATCTTTTCGGTTACTGAAGAAGCAGTCTATGCGCATGCGATAATTTCTGCAAAGTTAGTAACTTCGTTTGTGTCTCAGTTTATTTTGGCAACCCTTTTTAGTTATTATAAGGTTCTGTTTGATTCATTCCTACTCTGTTTTAGTGGTTTATAAGGGTTTATAAGAAGCATCGTAATTTTATATGTTTTCCTTGTCCCTAGGCATATTCGGGGGCTTAACAGTGATGATATGGAAATAGTGTCAAAGCTTCGATCCTCTAGTTCCATTGGTGAAGGGCTTCCAGGTATACCATAGCATACCACACCTTACTAGTTGTTCTTCTAATGTTCATATTGTTCTGAAATGGTTTTGAGTGCTCTGATTTGTTGATTATGCATCCGAAAACCAGCTTTCAGTTTATCATCGTATCACAGTGCTTAGTCAGGTTTATTATTTAGCTAAAACAGGGTTATTTATGCGTCCATGGCAAAGTTCCATTTTTAGTTCTCAAGTGTTGATAGATTTTCCTCCTAACCCAATCAATTTGAAACCGGTAGGGACCCATGCATATTTAGCGTATTCCCCACAAACCAAATATCAGAACACCATGCCTCCTTTGGATGATTGGAACTGATAGATTGGGGACATGCGTTTGTCTTCCTCCTGAATTTTGCCATCAATCGAGCAATCTGATGCTTCAAGATGATATCTCAATTCATTTATCTATTTCGTCAGGGCTTATTTCTGAGCATCTGACATCATTATCAAGGTCATAGCATCATAGATAAGTGACTCATGCCCTTCATGTTCATGGAGGGGTACTTCTTCATTTTATTCATATTTCATTTCACTTGGCCAAGCACTTGCATCCGTATATTTCTGCTAGTGATGCCATTTGTTTACATTTAGAGCTGGCTTGCGATTTTATCTGTTTTTTCTTACGCTTCGTGCCTTGCTTGAACGTGAATAGAAGTAGTGTTTATCTCCTTTAATGGGCACCAACATGGCAGCTTTGATATCACTTGCATTTGTTGTGAATTCACACTCGGTGGAAACACACATGTTGAGATGTACCATTCTGGTAAACCTTCTCCCCTGTCTCATTTTTTCAGGATAACTGGAAATTTTAGTTTTCCAACCATTCTGGCTTGATTGGTGAGTAGAAATAGAAGCTTTTAGAATATAGTTTTGACTCTAGCTTTCTTAATAACAACTTTATTGTAGAAATTTTATCATGTAGTCCCCCAAAAAGGCTACAAACGACAAATTTCTGTCATTGTTTCCGTGTCGTGAAGAAATAATCTGGTTACATGAATGTTAAATCATTCAAACCTACGTATTATGGATACTTCTATATGAAGCTGTTTCCAACACACCAATGCACGTGTCAGCCACTAACACTTGGACATTCCTCGGACACCAGTCACATTATTCGTGAATTTTCAAAAAAAACTGAGAATAACTTGCGAACCACAAGAAATTTAAACACATGCGCAATTTATACGATTGACTGAACTTTTACTGAATAAATCACAAACTAAATGCGTATAATTCATAAAAACCACAAATTTATCGTGATTAATTCTGATTTTTTGTTAAAAGTTTCAAATAAATGAGAGATGGAGCATTCAACCTGGGTATTGTAGCTGGAAATTGTAATATTTGACCACCAAGCTATGGCTACTCATGTGTAATATGTACACGTTAATATATAAATGCAAAATATTTCTTACATCTATAATCTTTATCATGCCGGTTTTTTACAAACAATTCCCAAACATTATGACTTCTGCCTTTCTTTCGAATACCAAACTTCTCAACCTTGCCTAAATTATTTCCGAATGCGGAATTTGTGACCATGTCGGACACATTCCAAACATGTCCTTAATTACATTATACATACATACACATACATAGTTACACACAATCACACAAGAAAAACAGTATAAAATGGCATAGTAAGAAAAATTCCTACTATGGCGATCAAAAGGTCTAACCCCCCTATTTTCTTTCATGGTTCCCATGGTGTTTGATCTTTATTCCATTTGCTGATTAAACATAAAATTGTTTGTGTATATCACGAGGTTTAACCTTCCATCAAGTGGATAAGAATTGATAGTTTTTCAATCACAAATATTTCCCACCCTTAGATGGAAGGTCAAACATGTTGATATGCACATGATTGTTGGTGCAGGATCATTGTAGGGCATGCACATCAACGTAGAGGGTTCTGATGGAAAAAGGTAAGGGGGTTGAGCCATAACGAGAAATTTTTTTGCCATGGTATCTTATACCCATATCTCTCTCTCTCTATACATCACCCCTTTGAGATTCTTTTTAGCCACATCCTACTGAGGTGGAAACAGATGCGAATTATCCGTGGATATCCGCATCCCAAAAAAAATGCGAATTTATTTCTAAATTTTAAATTTTGGATCCGATACAGATTTGGATTTGGATGGGCTTTTTAAAAATGGTGCGGATACGTATACGGATACATACAACTTTTTAAAACGCGGATACAGAATGATTTTTTTTTGGATACAGATATCCACATGTATGTAGATACTGATTCAGATATCCGCATATGGATGCGGATACAGATATCCGCATATGGATTGCATTTCCTATTTTTAACTTTTTACTTTGAAGTTGAGAAATTCTCTGAGAACTCTGGATGGATTGTTTTATTGAAGAATTATGATTAAGGAATATGCAAACCAATAAAATCTTTTCTCCTTTCAACTTGATGTTGACTTAGTTATTTAATTTAATTAAGTAAAACTATTTGTTTCTTTTTCTTCTTAATTTTATCATAGTACTTTATTATTGCATTGCGTTATATATTTTTTTTAGTTAAGATAAATTGTGATGTAAGCATACTAGTTTAGCCTAACCGTTATAGTATCTGTTTCCCACATATCAGATTTGTATTCATATTCAATTAGCTAATATCTGATCTGTATCCGATAATCGATTTTGGTGGATACAGATATTAACTTTCAATATCCGACAATATTCGAATGTATCCGTATTCGAAAGTTGAAAACTGATACGGATATGGTAAATGCTATACCGGTTCGTATCCTATCCGTTTGCATCCCTACATCCTACATATCATGCACTTCTTGGTTCTTGTTACATGTTTGAGATATTTATTTTCCTTTTATTATATATCAAGACTATATGTTATTGGAGAAAGTCCATTAAAATATTGACTTGTACAAAGCTATGATCAATCTAGACATGTTTCGATATAAAAAGTGGAATACATCGAGCTATTGTACCTAAAGTTGAAGAGTAAGTGCTACTTCTTATGCAAAGTCATAAATTTTGATGATGGGCTAAACTTTTAGCACATATATCATCATTGCATGTTATTATATTATGTGGACTTTTTAATGTATGAACATGTCTGTGTATGTGCGTATACATGCACAATTTATTACACATACATCATGTGTACAAGGTATTTAGGTAGTTGTTCATTACCTATGCTCTCATGAGTGGAGGGTGACGGCCAGGGTCCTCTCCCCTCCCTCATAAGACACTGTGCTAATGGCTGACTTCTAACCCCTTAATCTGTGTATGAGTATGGAGCTTTGTGTCTATTAATGAAAATATTTTACTTTTCAATATATATATATATATATATATATATATTATATATATATATAGATATATAGAGAGAGACTTGTGTCATTCCGGAGGGATTCGAGGCCGAATCCTTCTCACTCAAATACAACCCTACGATATTCAAATGCAAGATTCATTTTATTGAAGCTGATCTACATTATTTCAAGTAACTAAAAATTAAAAATCATGTATTTTGAATACTTTTGCCCATCCATCAAGCAGGCGCAAAATAGACGGTCAAAAATAGCATATTGCTTAGATCTACGTCTTTAGACATACAAATTCTCGATCCGACCATTTCATCATGATGTAAACACTTAAAAACCCTTACACACCAATTTTTGTTAGATTTCAAATGTTCTACACCGTTAAACTAATCAACTCACTATTTCGGCGTCCATTTTGCGACCACTTGATGGACGGGTAAAAAGTATTCAAAACACATGTTTTTTGGTTTTTAGTTACTTGAAATAATGTAGATCAACTTCAACGGAGTGGATCTTGCATTCAGATGTCGTAGGGTTGTATTTGAGTGGGAAGGTTTCGGCCTCGATTCCTTCAGGAATGACACAAGTCTGTCTGTCTGTCTGTCTCTCTCTCTCTATATATATATATATATATATATATATATATATATATATATATATATATATATGAGAAAAATGTATATCAGCCTGCGGCTGAGAGAACTCTCTCAGCCTGCGGTGACGTGGCTCAATATTTGTCACCCCACTAACTTGCGGCCCGCTTATAGGAAGAAGTTAAATTACTAAATACCCCTTATGAAAAGCTACTCTTTGGTAACTTTCGTTATTGTTTATTATTATTTGCCCACAAGGCAATTTTTGGATCGCTCGTTGTCAGATTTAGGTTATTGTTTATTATTATTATTCCCTCTTTTTTTTGCCGCTCTTTATAGGATTTAGGTTATTGTTTATAAATTATTTCCCCCCTATTTCCTTACCTTTCTTTGTCAGATTTAGGTTCTCCTTTTCAGCCTGCGATAACTTTTTCTGAAAATATAAACTCTTTTCAGAGCAATTTTTTGTCCAAAATATTTAATGTCGACGTCCGAGCAGTCTATTTCCCCTGCAAATTCTGTTCACAGTCGTAAGCGATGTCTATCTGGCGATCTAAATATGGAAGATATATCATCTGGTTCAACTTCTCTCAGAATATTGAAAATATTGAAGGGTTGACATCTTTGCATGCCGATCAAAGGTTTTAATTGTGTCAATTTTTTTCCCGCAATTTCTTAAATATAGAATTTTTCTCTTTAGTCTATGTGGTACTGCGACCTATAATCACATGTTTTAAAGTTTCAGAAATGCGACCACGGTCGCAATTTATTTGAAAATATTCTCCGGCTGTGAAATTTTTTTCTGTGACTGCGACCTAAGTCGCATTCCTTGTTCGAACTATAATTTGTTTTACAAAATAGAATAATCACTTGTTTTAATCTTTTTAGAATAGCGATCACGGTCGCAGTTGGATTTTTGTGACTGCGACCCAAGTCTCATTCTTTGTTGTCATAATTCTTACACGTTTTTATGTGAATTATATCCATTTTATATATTCATTAGATTGTTGCACATTTATTATTCTGTTTTTTAAAAATTCTTCATCTGTTGTTTACCTATAGATGAAGAAAAATTAAAACCTTTAGACCAATGATTATTTAAAACCAATAAGGACTAAAAAGCAAATCAATTTTAAACCACTGCGACCAAGGTCGCAGTCATAAACAGTGCAAATGTAAACAATGAACGACACTGCGACCAAGGTCGCATAAGTATACAGTGCAAACATAAACATCCGCGATCCTGGAATTAAAAAAAAATGACGTTAAATACACTGCGACCATGGTCGCATAAGTATACTACAACGCATATTGAAACAACTGCGACCATGTCGCAGTATGTAAAAAAAAGTACCTTTCAGATACTGCGACCAACGTCGCATTCATCTAAAATGAAAAGTCCAAAAAATAAAATTTTTTTTTAAAACTCTACGATCTAAGTCGAACATATCTGCAACTATAATTTTAACTACTGCGACCGAGGTCGACAAATAGTGTATGAAAAAAAATTGGGTTAAAAAAAATATTAGCAAGGTCACATACATATACATCGCTTTTTTAAAAAATACTGCGACCATGGTAAAAATAAAAAGAAATGAAAAAAATTGAAAAAAATGGACCTTTATCGTTGTGTTAGAAAATCTATAAATTTAAAAATTTATTCGTCATCTAAAGTTTCAGAATCTCTTTCTTAACTGCGACCATGGTCCCAAGATTTAAAAAAAAGAAAGAGTGAGAGAAACTGAAATAAATCTGAAAAAAATATTAAAACTATTAAAATCCATAAACCCTAAAAAAAATTTGAAAAATATCGTTTTTCTAGTACCTTTTTCGGCGGATGATTTCTTTGGCGCCATGTTTTGCAAGTATATTTTTTAAAAAAACGGATGAAATTTGAGAAACAATAGAATTAATTGGATCAGAATGATCAGGTGAAATTTTAGAGTTGTAAATTTTTTTGAAAGGAAATGTTTTACATAAGGTAAAAAGTTTTGAGTGAGGGTATTTTCGGAAAATACAATGTTGAGGTGACTGACATAAATTAGGCGGGATTTTTCGGGTTTTTTGTCCGCCAAAATTTATGACAGATTTGTGGCTCTGATGTTGCCACGACCCGCCGGCTGAGAAACTCTCTCAGCCGTCGGCTGAGGTACAGTAACCCCTATATATATATATATATATATATATATATATATATATATATATATATATAGACTTGTGTCGTTACAAAAGGATTTGAGCCCGGATTCTTTCCACTCAAATTCAACCCTCCGACATTCGAATACAAGATCCACTCCGTTGAAGTTGATCTATATTATTTCTAGTATTTATAAACCAAAAATCAAGTGTTTTGAATACCTTTTGCCCATCCATCAAGTAGGGAAAAACGGACGGCCTAAATAGTGAGTTGGTTAGTTTAACGGTGTAGAACATTTGAAACCTAATAAAAATTGGTTTGTAGGGGTTTTTAAATGTTTCGATGAAATGGCCGGATTGAGAATTTGTATGTCTAAAGACATAGATCTAACAACTCACTACTTTCGGCCGTCCATTTTGCGTCACTTGATGGATGGACAAAAGTATTAAAAACACTTGATTTGTGGTTATAGATACTTGAAATAATATAAATCAACTTCAACGGAGTGGATCTTGTATTCGAATGTCAGAGGGTTGAATTTGAGTGGGAAGGATCCGGGCACAAATCCTTTTGGAAGGACACAAGTCTCTCTCTCTCTCTCTCTCTCTCTCTATATCTATATATATATATATATATATATATATATATATTTATATATTTATATATTCTAGTGTCATATCGCTGTATTCCCTATCCAAAATTTTAAGGAATTGCTTAATATCATGTGTCGTGTTGTGTGATGTTCTTGTGTGTCTCTGTCCATGCTTCTTAGGTTCTAAGTCTTGTAAACACTTATATTTTTTGTTACTGTGAGAATTCAACTATTTTGGCAGTCATCGTCGCCCCTAATGGCATGCAAGGAAGGCTCACAGGATGTTGTCCCAGTGATCTTGTGAAGCAAGTCTATATCAGGTACTTTGTGAAGTTTTCGGCAATTTCTTTTACTTTAAACTAAATAACAAGGTGCTTCCCTGTGTGGGCTCAACCAATTTTCATTTCTTTCGATGTTAACTTGGTTTAAAAGTCTCTGTTTTCCTTACTTTGATCAAATAAATTAATTTCTTTGAGTAATCTACATTTCAAGTTTTTTTTTAAATTAATGATTCCTCACTGTGATGTTTTTCTCCTTGATTTGACGATTTCAGCAAGCTTAAGGCTTCAAAAGGGTTAACAGCGGGTATGCCTTTTGACGTTGCTCAATCTTCAGGCTGCCGGCTAAGAGGCCAAAGTTGCTGTGTTGAAATCACCCTGGGCTGCTCATCTAAATGCAGTGACAAAACCTTGGAATCAATTGGTAACCAAAACAAAAATGCTGTCCATCATCACAGCGACGAGGCACAAATGGTGTCTATTGGAAGAAGCCAGCTGAAGCAGGGACCGCAAGATCAGTTTGCATTTCTTCAAAGGACATTCATTTATCAAACAGGAACTGTGCTAGTCCCATTAATGCACAGGGCATTTGCTAGAAGCTCTCTCAGAAGGTATCCGTTTTTACCACCTAATACTTCTGAAGCTGCTTCTTTACTGTCATTATTTCTTGTGTTCAGGTTTTGCCGAAAAAATCCGTCTGGAACATCACTGTCTGAGCGGTGGCCATTGTGGAGTTTTTCTCGGTCATCCCATGTTGAGCATTGGTCAGTCCTTATCTTTATTAGACGCTTTTTGGACTTGTAAATAGTCCTTCTACCAGTGACGTACTTTCATGCTTTCCTCTTGATTACTTATGTTGCTTAGCTGATCCTTGCTCAGATTTGCATATTGTACTTTTTCGTCCATACTACTTTCACTTACATCAAGTACAAGTTCATATATGCATGTGTGCATGGATGATGCATGCATATAAACAACTTCACTGGCTAGAATGTATGAAGTCTTTAAGTAAATTTCTTTTACCAGGTCAATGTTACGTAATGATAACGTTTTTCTTTGTTATGTTAATATAGGTTATAACATAACGCATAACGCATGTTACACGATTTAATATTTATTTAATAAAAATAAATATATATACTATATTTAAGAATTTATATAAATAGGAAAATAATTTTAAAAAATCTAAAAAATGTCAAAATAATATATAACACATTTAGCAAGTCTCACAACAATTTTTAGTAAGTATCACAATAATTTTTCACATTCACAAATTATAATAAGTTCGGAAACATAACAAATTTTATAATAAGTTTGCAAACATAACAAATTAAAAAAAACATGATAATTGAATTCTAACATGTATGATAACAAGCATGATAATTTTTAGCAATTATCTTTTGATAATATTATCTCAGCCAATGTTTCTAGCAATTATCTCTTTTTGCCTAGATATTTCACTCTCTCTTCTCTCTCTCTCCCTCCGATCTCTTTTTTCTCTCTCCAGAGAGTGCAAACAGAGATCGGGAGGGGGAGAGAGATCGGAGGGAGAGAGAGAAGAGAGAGCTTACATGTGCTTGAGAAACACCAGAGGTAGGACTTATTCTTCTTTTTCCTTCTCGGCGCCGACGATGAAGTTGCAGAGACGACGAGATTGCAGAGGATTTTTTTGGTCATAAACCGAGCGAATTTAGGGGGTTTTTATAAAAAGCAGTGTTTTAAATATCGTCCGACATTTCGTTTTCAAGCCCTTATCGCCACGACATCCCCATCCGCATTTGAAATGGCGTTTTCGAAAATGTCGGCCGACATTTCGGGAAAAATCTGATATGTCGGTCGACATTTTCCTGAAATGTCAGCCGACATTTTTGGAAAAAACCCAATATGTTGATTGGTCTTGAAAGTTGGAGCAATTGAGAAATTTTAACAATAGATTAGTAAATATATGCAAAATATTTAAGTTAATTATACGTTTCCTGAACATATTTATGTAGTTTTGCATAACTTGTGTATGTATTACCTTGATAAGAATTTTTAAATTACATTATTTAAGACATTTAGGATATATATTTGTTATCCGTCATGACGTCCGAATTTACTAAATGGCCCCAAATATCTCCGAAATTCGAAATCCGACATCCGATTATGACATCCGACATTTTACTGATATCTGACATGTAAAACACTGATAAAAAGTCGACTTGCACCTCAACGTAAGTTACAGTGTGTTATGTTAATAACGTAACGTAACGAACGTTACAGGCAAAATAACCATAGTTATGAAACATTGTGTTTTTAGCCCTGTTACGTAACGATTAGTTGGCATTAGGTTATATAACGAGTTATAACGAGAGTTATATAACGGGTTTTTTAGAACACTGTACCAGGTCTTACATATCTTATTCCCGCTTTATAGTTGGTTTAATTTGAGATGTCCCCTGTCTCGTGCTTCCCATGGTGAAACCATCTTATATTTATTCAGACATTTAATTTACACTGAATAGATAATATGGTGAAGCAATCACAATGTTTTGTTTACTCTGAGACACATTGTCCACCACTCTATAGATTTTTTTCCTTCTTGTATATGCATTGCAATTGTTAAGGGGAAACTTGATAATAGTTCTTGAGATTTATCACAGGAAGATTCTGCGGTCGGTACTGGGTTTTCTAAAGTGGAAAGTTGGGAAGAAGTGTTAAAATTCCTTAAGCCAATTTGTTTCTTTATTCTATTGGCAAAAGAGAACACAACCCAGATTATTCACTTTTGGACCTTGAAAAGCACTGGAAGGGAATTCCGTTCACAAATGGAAGATAGTTGACGTGAAATGGTGAAGTGTGTGAATCAGAAATCAGTGACAGAATATAACTTCGCTATGTGGCTGTTTGGATTCAAGGAAGTGGGCGGAAGTGAGGTAAGTGGGAGATAGATTTTTTCCTTTTGGAAAATGAGAATTTGTGTGTATTTTTTTCGATGTTTGGTTGGTAGTTGGGAAGTGAAAGTGGAAAAGTATATTATTTTTTCCGATGTGTGATTAGTAATGTGGAAGTGGAAATGAAAAAGTTGACCACAAACTTGACTGTAAAATAATATTAAAATAAAAATTAATTATGAAAAAAATTAGACTCTAATTAGAACATAAGTGAGATTTACATGACCACAAAATTAACTCTTTTGAGTTACAGTTTATTACAAATGAGATTTACATGACCATAAAATTAACCATAACATTCTTAAAGTGAGGAAATAGTTGTGTAAAAGGTAAAAGAAAAAGAAAAAGAAAATATTTTTTCTGGCGTTTTGATGGACATCGGAAGTAGGAAATGACACTTCCTCACTTTCGCCAACTTCCTTGAATCCAAACAGCTCCTATGTTTCACTAACGATACGATCTTAGATAGAAAAGTAATTAAAACTAATATGCAAGCATATGAATTTTAATAAAATGTTGCAATCACAGTTGTACCGTAGATCTCATCGTCACGATCGCAACAACTCGAAAATAAACTGAAACAGACTCCGGATGTGGAAGTTACTCCTGGAACGACAGTTGTCTCTTAACGGGCATATTTCTGTTTGAACCTATTACTGTTCACGTGGGTCGGATCTACTGTAGCATGAGTTTGTAACTTAAACCCGTTCTTTTTTTGTTCGTGGATCTCGGGTTTGGGTTTGGACCTGAACTCGCTTGGACTTGTTCGTCATCTATCCTTGCAGGTTAAGATCAGGGTTGAAATCGTGACGCTTGTGAGCTGGGTAGCAAGGGAGGAGGGGGGAAGTTAGCGGCGGCCTGTGGCAGTCGTGCGAGGAGTAGATGAGAGGGGGAGGTCGGTAGCTGTTGTCGTTTGGGTTACAATTGGCTGATGTGAAGATGTTGACGTCAAAGGCATGAGGGAGGAAAGAGGCGTCGCAGAGAGGGAGGAGATGAGGGTCTGGGTGTTGGCGGTTGGGCGTCGGCGATGGCCGCACGTGGGAGAACGAGGGCAGAGGTGGAGATATGTTGCTATTGGCGGCCATGTTGACATAAGGGAAGGAGAGGGGTTGTGGGGAAGAAGGAAGATGGAGAAGGCAGGGAGGGGGTGGCGATTGTGGAGAAGAAGAGGGTGGAAAGGTTGACGCATGAGGGGAGGAGGGTCGGCCGTGCTCGGGCACGAGGAGGCTGATTGGGAGAGGGAGGGGGTGCAAGTCGGCATGACGAGTGAAAGGTGTCGGTGGGGGAGAGAGCAGGAGAAAAGAAGAAGAAAGATGCTGGTGGCGCGCGATTGAGAATAGAAAATGAATTGAATATAAAGTCAAGAGTTAAAGTCAGAAAGTTCTTAATCTATTCTCAATTTAACCGCGTAGTAAAGGCTAGACGGGTCGATCCACAGGAAAGGATGCGATAGAAGCTTTCCGGAACGAGTTCTCTGCACAGATAGATTGGAAAAAAGAGATGTTGGTTGTAAGAAAGGGATTTAATTAAGCAAAAAAGTAATATTCCATAAATCATCTACCACAATCAAGTACTAATCTAAGAAGGGTGAACATCATGTTGAATCTATAAAGATTTACCTTAGGATTTTGCTTCAGAGTCAAATAAGATGAGTAAAGAAGAATGTAAATCCTAATTAGAGTACGCTAAATAAAATTAAACTTGAGTTCATCCTAGTTTCTAAGTATAGCATAAGAATAGTCTTTTAAACCTAACATGAAGCTATCAAAGTATCTAAATATGGACTAAGAGTAACCATTAAAAAGTGTAACCCAAAAATAATTTAACTTAACTAATTATTTATCTTCAAGAACCTTAACTTAATTCTAGGGTTTCAAACATACATAGAATTCAATTAGTTCATCTTTTAAACTAGACTTAAGTTGATTGAGAGATTAGCAAACTACAAGATAAATTAATTATTCATATTTTTTTTATTTTTAACAAGATATATAACGGAGAAGGGAAATTTGCATCAAAAGAAAAGAAGAAAGGAACATAAAAGAACTAAAGCAATAACAAGGAAAGTAAAAAAACAAGAGAGAAAAGAATTAAGAACTTTTATTATGGTTGTCACGATCCACTATAAAAGCCCTTCGTCTCTTTACAATCTTCTTCCAAAAGTAAGAAAATACAACGGAAATTCGAAAATAAATGGCTAAACAAATAATCTTAAACTTGATATCTGAGATGCTTCTCCTCTGTTGCTCTTCAGGGGTATTTATAGGGGATTCCAGTAGTAGAGTCCTAGTAGAATACTCTCCTCAAACCGCCATGCAAGCAACCACAGAACTACGTTGGGAAAACGCGACACTTTTGTGGGATCCGGGCATGCGCTTTGGCGCGTGGCTTCATCTCGTTTATCCATGTGACAATTTATCTTTAGAATCTTCATTTGATCACCACATTTTGAAATATTTCGATCTCCTAGATAACTTGGAGATCAAGTTATCTCTGAACCTGGGTTAAATTCAATTTTTCTCCCCTTTATCTTCGACTTGTGGCGCAAGCAACTGAAATTTGAATAGAAGTCCACCTCTATCTTCAATTGGGATGAGGATTTATCTTGTTCTATCCTTTTTTCCTCTAGATTTTAAATTAAATTAATTTAAAATCCAAATTTAAATGAGATAGAATAGAAACTTCCTTTATATTCCCAATTAATATTTATTTTCATTATAGTTGTGGGCTTTTGGGCTTCTTTTGGGCTTTCTCTTGGATTATGGAGGGCTGCACATTAATAAATAATAAATGAATTAAATAGTAATGTTTTATAAAAAAAATAAGTATGAAAATGTGACTAAAAATATGCATTATTGATGGCCAATCAGCAGGGGAGAGAGAAAAGAGAAAGGGTAGGGTTTTAATTAGGATAATTGGGGATCAAATCCTAAACAAATTGAGTGAATCAATTTCACACAATAATTTCTTTATCAAAATTCTTCATTATTTTCGTTGCCTCCTGTTGTTTGATACAAGAAGGCCGCTTTTACAAAATTGGAATACAACTAAAACTCGTAGTCAAAATAGAATTACAACTCCAAAAATAGAATCTTACAGTTCCAAAATAAAAAACTAAAATTTTCAATTAAAATAAAAATACAACTCCAAAATAAAGAAACTAAAAATACATAGAATTCTACTACTGGAAAACTGGAACGAGACGTCTTCTCCACCGGTGAACACACATGCTAAGCATGTGGCTAAGCTCCATGTCTTCAACTGCAGAGAGGTGTGCTTTTCCCTTCTTCAGCTCTGGATGTCCGCATCAACAGTATGTCAAGTTTTCCTCAGGATGGTGTAGTTTGTTTAGATTGAAATATTTTTAGGCTTGCATAACAGACGAGCTATAGGGACATGGACTGTTGCAGACATATGAAGGATTTTATGATTTTACTGACTTCTACAGGTTAGAGAGCCTAAAATTTTGAACCAAAGCAACTGATTGTGACCCTTTGTCTTACCGAGTTTTGGCTGATCTCTAATCCTTCTCTATTTACAGTAAGGTGTTTTAACAATATTACTGCTTGATCCAAATGAAGATATGAAACACTGATTTCCCTACCAACCGTCCATATGCTCAAATATGTTAATGTGCTTGAAACCTTTGTGTGGGGGTTGAACATGGTGTTCAGAGTAATATAACTGACATGTAATCCCATTTTAATCAATTTTAGTAGACAGCTGGAGGGCCGTTGGCTGGAGTTAACAATATAACAATTTAATATTCTATTAAGACTCTCAGTGTTACAGGATATTGTATGCTGCAGCGTGTGGTATACTGCTGTATACCACATGCACCAAATATAGGGCCACACATGCAGTTTGATATATTTTCTTCTAATGAAAAGAGAATTCCCAAGAAGTCATAAAAATTTGAAAGAAATCAGGAAAGATAGGGAAACAACAAAATAGATGGCGAAAATGTATAATATCTAAAATGTCAATATATTGTGCGCAACTGGAGCAAATGGCGCCCAATGATAATTTTATACAAGTATGAATGCACAAGGAATAATGACTAAACAGAGGTCAAAATTTTACAACTAAATCATTAGTGAAGAGAACCACTGGGGACAAGACTGAACGTAACATTGCTCTAGAAGTTGTCCGGCTGTCCTTTCAATTTGAAGCCATTAGCCATGTATTTTCTGTAGATGTGAACAGAGTAGTGAGTGGGTAAGAAATGGTGAAACCCTAGCAAAGTGATGGAAAAGAAGTGATAGAATCTTTTAGGGGGATTTAAGTTAATTTTGTTTAGTACGGGGTTCAAAATATAACCTGATCGCTTGATTCCCCGTTGATCCGCATATGCACACGCATAAATTAATATGTGGCCATGTTGCATACCTTTACCACATATTAAGAGGCATGTATAAATCTGCAGCCACACATATGGTTGTTTAGAACCTCGTGACTCACAATCCACCGCTATGGCAACCTAACGATTTCATTCCGCAGATAAAGTTCCCCATGTTCTTATGGCTCAAATATAGGTTTTCTGATAGATTTTGGTTGCAGGGGTGTGTGGGTTGGGGAACAATGGCTGTTTTAAAAAAAAATCCATCTAGGTTTACAGGGGAGAGCAAAGGAGGATTAACCTTCCCGGTCTCTTATGTTCTGTAGATAAATTCCCATGTTCTTATTGCTCAAGTGTAGGTTGTGAGAGACTTTGGTCTCTTTTTTTTCTCTCTTTTTTTAATTTTGGGGCGGGGGGCACAATGGCTGTTGCAGCGGAAAAAAAAGCCTACCTACCTAGATTTATATGATATAGTCATATAGATTACAGGAGAGAGTGATGGAAGATAAACATTCCTGGTCTCTCACGTTCTGACGCTTGACTGTTCAAACGATATGAAGGCTGGCTGCTCCTTGGTAGTGGTGGATTGAGGATTTCGGTTACAACAAAAAGTACTGATTGCCTGGATTAAACTAATAAATTTAGATTTTTGTTTCTTTTGGAGGGAGAAAGGTAGATATCTGTATTATATATTTTGAGAAGGATCAAGAGCATTGGTTCCTGATCTCTTATGCTCTAAAGCTCAAATGTGAGTGCAGCTGTATGTAGGCTAGCTGTCTCATATCCATCAACATCAGTCACAGAGCCATACTTTGGTTGAGAAACCCATTAATTTTAATAAAAACAAAATAAAAAGAAAAGACAGTTTGCCTAGATCTGAATGAATTTTAATAAATTTAGAATTTTGATAAATAAGATAAGAAATTTGGATTATTCGTTTCAAGTTTCTTCTTTATATCTAACACATGACATTTGATTTATTTAAAAAATACTATAAGAGAAAATTTCCAATCCTTAATTAAGAGGTTCCCTATTAGAAGAGTTTTTGACTGGTACTTAGAGGGTGTTTGTTTCCCCGTAAAATGCCGCAAAACGCAAGTCGTAAAACTTCTTTTCCATTTTCCGTTTTTTGTTTCGCTGAAAAACAAGTTGCAAAATGCAACTCTTCTTTTCCCACTTGCAGTTGCTACAGTTAAATTTGTGGTCATGTAAATCTCACTTTTGCACTCATATTTTCTCACTTGCAGTTGCTACAGTTAATTTTGTGGTCATGTAACTCTCACTTGTAGTACACTTACAGTTCAAAACAGTTACTTGATAATCAATATATAATTTAATATTATTAAATATTTAATGTTTTAAATAGTGTTCAATTTCTTATTTAATTATTTAAATTTTTATTGTTTTAATATTGTTTTAATATTTAATATTTTACTATTTTAATTTAATATTTTTATTTAATATTTTATTTAATACTTTATTATTTTATAATACTTATTCCATTTTTTATTATTTTATTTAGAGTTAATATTTTATTAATATAACAATATTATACTTTAATATAAAATTACTATATATTTAATTATTTATTTTTAATATAAAAAATTAATTTATTAATATCATAATATATTTTATTATTATATTAATATTTTATTATGTTAATATTGTAATAATAATTCAGTATAATAATACTATAATGATAATTTATTATTAAATTATAATTATATTTTACTTTGTTAATTTTATATTTCTATAATATTACAATAATATTATATAAAAATTTATATTACAATAATTTTCAAGTATTTTAATATTATAATATTATAACTATATTTTATTATTTTTGTAAGATTTTTTTAATATTTATATTTTATTAGTATTCTTAAAATTTTATTAATGTTTTTTAGATTTTCTTAAAATTTTATATTATTTATTAGTTAATATTTTAGTAATATTTTACTATTTATACTAATATTTTATTAATATTATTGTTATAATAAAATATTAAGATTATTAATTTTTTATCTCAAATTTATTAATACAATTTAATTTGCAATAGTAGATTTAATTTAATAGTATTTATAATATTTAAATCACTGCTACAGTTAATTTTGTGGTCAACTTTTCCACTTACACTTTTACATTACTAACCAAACACCGTAAAACACAATATACTTTACCATTTACACTTTCACTTTATCAACCAAACACCGTAAAACACAATATATTTTTTCATTTACACTTCATTTTATCAATCAAACACCGTAAAACACAATATATTTTCTCTGCTACAGTTCACTTTTTCCATTCTCATTTTACGACTTACGACTTGCGACGTTTTGCAAACAGGCCCTTAGTGTTAAAGTCATTTCAGTGGAGCAGTTTTGATCTAAACTAAAGTTGTAGTCGCTATTTAAATTTCTTAAAGAGAAATGCAAGGCAGTTTTATATGCCAAATAGCTGTTGGAAAAAAAAACCCACGTAGATTTATTTGAATATAGTCTTATAGATTACAGGAGAGAGTGACGGAAGATAAACATTCCTGGCTCTCAAATTCGGACTTTGGACTGTTCAAATGATATGAAGGCTGGCTGCTCCTTGGTAGTGGTGGATTGAGGATTTCGGCTACAACAAAAGGTACAGATCACCTGGATTAAATGAATTCTAATAAATTTAGATTTTTGTTTCTTTTGGAGGGAGAATGGAAGATATTTGTATTACATCTTTTAAGATGGAGCAAGAGCATTGGTTCCAGATCTCTCATGCTCTAAAGCTCAAATGTGAGTGCAGCTGTATGTAGGCTAGCTGTCTCACATCCATCCACATCAGTTGCAGAACCATACTTTGGTTGAGAAACCCATTGATTTTAACAAAAAGCAAAATAAAAAGAAAATACAGTTTGCCTAGATCTGAATGAATTTTAATAAATTTAGAATTTTGATAAACAAGAGAAGAAATTTGGATTATTCGTTTCAAGTTTCTTATTTATATCTAACACAAGATATTTGATTTATTTAAAATAAACTATATGAGACTGAAAATTTCTAATCCTAATTAAGAGGTTCCCTATTAGAAGAGTTGTTGACTAGTACTCAGTGTTAAAGTTATTTCAGTGGAGCAGTTTTGATCTAAAGCTGTAGTTGCTAATTAAATTTCTTAACGAGAAATGCAAGACAGTTTTATATGCAAAATAGCTGTTGTAGGAGGGGGAAAAAAACCACGTAGATTTATATGAATATAGCCTTATGGATTACAGGAGAGAGTGACGGAAGATAAACATTCCTGGTCTCTCAAGTTCTGACTTTTGACTGTTCAAATGATATGAAGGCTGGCTGCTCCTTGGTGGTGGTGGATTGAGGATTTCGGTTACAACAAAAGGTACAGATCATCTGGATTAAATGAGTTATAATAAATTTAGATTTTTGTTTCTTTTGGAGGGAGAAGGGAAGATATCTGTATTATATCTTTTGAGAGGGAGCAAGAGCATTGGTTCCAGATCTCTCATGCTCTGAAGCTCAAATGTGAGTGCAGCTGTATGTGGGCTAGCTGTCTCACATCCATCCACATCAGTCGCAGAACCATACTTTGGTTGAGAAACCCATTGATTTTAACAAAAAGCAAAGTAAAAAGAAAATACAGTTTGCCTAGATCTGAATGAATTTTAATAAATTTAGAATTTTGATAAATAAGATAAGAAATTTGGATTATTCGTTTCAAGTTTCTTATTTATATCTAACACATGACATTTGATTTATTTAAAATATATTATAAGAGACTGAAAATTTCCATCCTAATTAAGAGGTTCCCTATTAGAAGAGTTTTTGACTAGTACTCAGTGTTAAAAGTCATTTCAGTCGAGCAGTTTTGATCTAAAGTTGTAGTCGCTATTTAAATTTCTTAACGAGAAATGCGAGGCAGTTTTATATGCAAAATAGCCGAGTTATAGTAGTTCCATTGGGGATTTCAAATGCTTTGGGAGTTGGAAAATGCCTAGGGAGTCTAGCACCTGACCTATACTGAACCCATATCTTTCCTGTCCATTGAACTCAAGAATTTGAGGCTTATAAACAAATAGTTTTGTCAGTTGTCAGTTTACTCGAAAGCTGAAGGTGTTGGGTTGTGGGCTAAAATGTATATCAAGCTAATTGAACACTTAGCACTCTCTGGCCTTCAGGCCTTGTGGAAAGGCCTCTACTTTTGAACTTTCTTTTTAAGGCAAAATAAATGGGGTATAAATGAATAAATTTTAAATTTAACTATAATGAGGTTTGAAACCAGGGTGTCGTGAAATGTGGAGCTCTATTATCATGTCAGGAAATCACTTTACCAAAAGCGCAAGCTGTTGGGTTGTGGGTTTAACAATGTAAATCAAGCATAGTTCGAAATATCTACCAATTCCGCTACGAATCGAATTGTATTAGAATTGGTCGACAACAATACTTATTCGGTGCTCTAAAATTGGAAGCATTGGATACAAGAACAATATCGGCCAATGTTGGTGTGTATCGGTCGATATGAGGTCGATACATGCGATACAAGGCCAATATTTTGGCGAGCATAATCTTTTGCGCAAAAAAAATGGAAAACACCTGATCCCTCTCCTTACCTCCCCAAACAACAACCAACAGGGAAATTAGATTAGGGCTTCATTCTAAGAAGTTTTCCGGCAATGAGGAGGCTCGAATCTGTCTCCGCCGACAATCGTCTTTGGTAAGTAAAGTTTTGGTTTTTATTTGTGAATTATGCATTTTCTTTCTTTTTGGTTCTTCTTCCTCCTCTTATATTTGAGCTGTTGTTGCTGCTCCTCCTCCTTTTCTTCTTTGTTTGGGTTGCTGCTGCGTATTCTCCTCCTCCTCCTCCTCCTCCTCTTCTACTTGGGTGGTTGATGCTATGTCTTCTTTTTCTCGTCTTTGTCTGCAACTTCGGTTGCTGCGTCTTCTTCTTCTCCTCATTTTCTTTTTCTACACGGGTTGCTGCTATTGCTTCTTCTTCTTCTAGTCTTCTACTTGGGCTGCTGCTGCGTCTTCTCCTCCTCCTTATCTACTTCTACTTGGCCTGCTGTTGCTGCATCTTTGCCTAGATTTTGAACCATGATATCAATCTAATCAAACAATTTATAGGTTATGAGTGTCTTGATGCAATTATTAACTTACTATTGCGCATCAGTGAGGTTGCAAGCCCCTTAATCATACTTTTTTAGTTTTAGATCAACGAGTCAAAAGCACTAGTGTGGCATTGAATTGAAAGTTTAGATGGTTACGATAAGAAGGGTGAGGACTTTGGCAAACCTACAGGCACAGGGGCAATTGCAAATGACTTGATCGATATTATACACCTTGGTTGGTCTGGTGACAGGGTGCCAAATGCTTGCAATTGTCAATTTATTAATTGAGTGCTATTAATTGAGTGTGACACCTCCCTGGCGTAGTGGTGAAGTTGCCTAGCTTCATTAATGTCCATGAATACAATTTATCCGGTACTTGATAGGTCAATTTCTTGATCTCATCATATTTTTACGTGAATGTGTGGACTTAAAAAATGTCCATTTCCTCTATTAGGCTAATGGAAGCATGCAGAATAGTGACAAGTATGAAAATAATAAATATAGTGTAATAACCATGACCACAATTTAGTTACAGTGTAGTGACTTAAATAATTAGTTGGGCCCCAAAATCATAACTCAATGGACGAAATGTTCTGCGATCATTAAAATAGAGCAAGAGTTGTGTTCAAAAACTTGTGGTTTTTGCTAATTTTACAATGGAGAATCCCGTGTTGTGTTCTTGAAACTCAGTTCCTGTTGTAATAATATACTACTATGAAGCATAGATACAGACGTCAGGCACAGATACAGACGTCAGGCACAGATACAAAAAAGACATGACACGGACATGGCAACACGATAAATCCTTAAAATTTAGGATACAAGGACACAGTGATGTGACTCTCTGTGTGTGTGTGTGTCTATATATAATACATATCAAAGCACATGGTGATTGGGATGAGTTATATTAAAAGTAAAACAAATATGAAACAAAACCTCAATAGTATTAACTTTGTAACTTCTATCAAAATAACAAAATCAAACAAAAAATCTAAAAAAATTATAATCAATGCCTCACTAAGTGTTGATGTTGTTTATATTCTACTAACATACTATTTACTCATGTCTTTTTTCATATTTGTTAAGGGACATGCGGTTTCAAGGTGTTTAATATTGTGGTCTTTAGATTTTATTTAAAGTGGACACAGCTCTGACGCAACTTTTTGATCTTTTAGAAGCTAACACGGATTCATAGTGTCTGATATGTGTCGACCTAGTTTCATGCAAGTGTCGGCACGACACGTACACAACACTCACTTTGGAGTGTCCGTGCTACATAGATAGACTCCTTTTAGGTTTCTTTAGCCTGCTGCAGTCCCTATCATAGCTGTCATCTTATTCTTCTTTTGTGTTGATGTTGTCTGGTTAGTTTGGCGTTTCGAAACACTTGCAATGGTGTGTTTCTTGATGGATTTGAGGGTAATAGTATGCGACTGCAGCGCCAATATAATAGTAGCAGCAACAGCAACAGTAGTAGCATTAGCAGTGTAAGCAGCACATCAAGTGAATCTGATAATGCGATAGCTATTGGACATGGTGATCTTGAAGCAGATGCTGATTCTCTGGCCTCTAAAAGGTCTGCTTCGTCTTCCAATGATCAACTCGAGAATGATGGCCATAAAGTGGTAATTTTTCTTAATTGGACTTAGTATATCTGATACACATCTTTTGCCCAAATGATTACTGACTTTGAATGAATTCTTATGTGAAATTTGTGGCATTAAAAAAAATGGTTTCACACAAGGCTCTGAGATAGGAAACTATCTTTACTGAAAATGTATAACTAAAGGACCTTGGTGAAATTGTTCAAATGTAGGTTAAGTGTCCTCGCACAGGCACAGATGCATTTGGTCAAACTGGCAAAGTTGCAGGTGTTGTTGCCCAGACTGCTGAAGCAAATAATTCAGCTTCTGCAGGATTAACAAATCTTGGGTCTCAATGGGATTTGGTTGATGATGATGACGAGAAAGGCTTTGGTTTGGACATCCAAATAATCCTATCTGAATTTGGAGATTTTGGTGATTTCTTTGAAAATGATGTTCTGTCTTTCGGTGAGGTATGTTTTTATCTGCGAATCACATGTTATCGAGCAGCATTTTTCTTTAACCTTAATGTGTGTTATATAAATTTTATTTTGATGTATGCCTCATGCGTTAGAGAATTTTAATCCTGTATTCTATGACTGGAAATGAAACAGTAGAGTTTTCAAATTGTGGACCTGTACTTGGTAGAATTTTAACCCTGTATTATACAAGTTGAAACTAAATGATGGGCTTTTCAAATTGTGGACCACTCTGTTGTCCTGCGATCTTCATTGTTCAGATGTCGAAAAGATTTTTTATTTGTTAAGGTTTCCTTTATGATTTTTACAATATATTGAATATCTCACTATTCTAGTTGTTATTCGGCTTGGTTAAGAACTGTCATATGGAGGCACACTGAAATATTTTGATGCAAGGATGAGTTTATTTGTGCGGTTAGCTGCGTTGTTCTGTATTGTGATTTTCTACTGTGGGTGCAATGAAGATTGATAAGTGCAAATTGAATGTGATACAAGAAGGATAATTTTTTGAAATAAGCTTGAGTGCTCTGTCTCCAGCATTTTTTCTTTTCTGATTTATAGTTTTTGACGTGTGTGAGAATCATGTATATGTTTAATGTTTAAAAGACATCTATATTTAACATTATTAGGTATTATGATATTTTATTACTGGAAATATAGTTTTTTTTTCTGACTTCTGAAATCAATTGATAATGCTACTGCCAAATGTTTTCTTGCCTATTATGACCTGGATTGAATTACATGGCATTCATTTAGTCAGTTGTATATTTTGGGCAATGTTACACAACACTTCTGTGTAGTTGCATCTAGAAATAGATGCCTAATCGGATTGGATTGTTAGGTATCACTGGCCATTCAATATTGGGTGGGGGTGACACTTGGGTCATGTTGGGTCATAATTGGGTCAAATCAAATTCGGGTCAACTCAACTATAGTTGACTCGTAGCTGACCCGTTTAATAAACGAATCAATGCTGCAACCCATAGCCAACCTGGATTCAAACAGGTCGACCTGACCCGACCATATTAATCCATTATTAATTCTCAAATAAAGTTAAACAACTCAAACTAAAGTTATAAAACATATAAGGAGAGAAAGAAATACCATTAGTGTCTAACTTTGCAAATAAAATCTTACTTACCAAAAAACGCATGAAACTTATCCATAATATTGAGATTGAGTAAAATCATAACATTTACGAGTTTGCCTTCTAGTTTGCATAGGAGTAAAATCATAATATTTGTGAGTTTACCTTCTAGTTTCTATAGAACTAGGGTCTTAAAGTTTACACATGTCTCAAATAAATTGTCACAAGCAGGTTAAATGGCTCAAATTTCAAACCCACATCGATCCGTTTAATAAATGGGTTAGGTGGGTTGACCTATTTGTGAACGGAACTTGTGTATGCTTGACCCAGACCCACAAAGTATGGTATGGGTTTGGGTCGGGTAATCAGGCTGGGTCACAGTGTCCACTCTTAATATTGGGGAAATGTACACCAGAAGGTTTAGGTCAAGTTCTGGCCCCTAACTTGGATCAGATTTTATTTATGTTGGGGGAAGTTGTGATGAAACCTGGGTCGGATGTGGATCACAAGTCAAAGAACATGGACATCAAGTAACGTTTACGCTTCAACTCCATGGATATTCGGTAATCACATTGGTACTCGAGAAGTATTTCTCCACTTTTGATAATCACATTGTAGTCGAGAAGCAAGGACATGGACATGGGACATAATACAACATCGGCACGGCTGCACGGGAAATACTTAAAAGTTAGGATACAGGGAATGGTAACATGAGTACATGTGTTTGTGCGCGTCTATATATAACAAACATTAAAGTCACTCGTGATTAGGACATTTTTTTAATTAAATGTACAAAGAAAAATAAATTTAACCATAATGATTTAAATGAATAACTTCTAATCTGTGACAAAACCAAAGTCCAATCAATACTTGGACACGAGATTATGATATCCCCACACATGTTTGCGATGTGTTTAGATTATGCTGAAATTAGCATCCTGCTTATGTCAAAAGTTATCTTTTTATGCATGTTTAAGCAGTATGTGGTGTCAATTTGTTCAATACACAACCTTTAGATTTTTTCTTTTGAAGTCGACATGGTTTCGACACTCCATTTGGTTTTCCTAAATCCTACGCGGCTTATGCGTGTTGGGCTGGTGTAAGTGCCTGATACTTGTTGAACACTGACATGAGCTTACTTTGAAGTGTTAGCGCAGCAATGCTTCATAGGTCACCATCATTTAAATGATTGATTTCCAATAATGAGAGACATCAGTTTTAAGGTATTTCTTGGGAACCAATGTGATTTACACTCGCGTCTTTTCTTAAATTTTCTCGTTATATATTCTCTTTTACCTTCTGTCCTACCAATTCTAAAATCCGTTAGATTCTATTGCTTCTCTCAGCATCTCTACTTTAAAGTTCTCCCTTCTTTAATCTTTTCAATTAATACAATATTACAATCAAACCACATGCACACAGAGCCTCATTATGAATATGTTTAACAAGTTCATCCATAACCAACGCAAAGAAGTAAGAACCTTATGCGCATATTGACATAAACTTATGGTTCTAGGACACATACTCATCAGTACTCCAGTAAAGTAGAAAATATTAAGCAAATATTATATGGTTACTTTTTTGACGGAAGGCATATCATTATTTATCTTCACAGTGACACAACTTATCATTTGCTATTGGTTGCTGCTCCACCTGATCAATTATTCAAAGTTTTTTTTTTAAACTTTGGAAATAAATCCTATTAGAAATTTCATTCTAATTTGCATGGGTGTATCTTTTGGTTATTTGTTTAGTATTTTAAATTTTATGTTGGTTAAGAATCACAATCAAGAAAGGGTCTTCTCGTCATAATGATGTTCTGTTGCTCTTACACAGCCTCCAGGTACAGCTGAGTCTCACGTCCTTATGTTGCCTCCTGCTGATTGTGGAGATATCGATGTCAATCCTTCTACCGGAGAAATAGATGTTGATCAGAAACTTTCACCTCTTGCTCTTAGTTCTTTTGAAGGAGTTAACCTTCCATCTGGGGCAGTTGTGATGGCGGATACTCGAAGCAAAGATACAGAATCTGCAAAGGATGCTAGTTCATTTGTTGCAGGAAGCCAATCTTTGCCACCCTCAATGGGTAAGTTTGATTATCTGACGAAGGCTGAAGCTATGATGTCATTTGCTCCAGAATACGCAGCAGTTGAGACTCCTGTTAGTGAAATTTTGTCAATTTTTAAAAATCCATACTTACCCAGATCTAAAAGGGTGGAGAGTTTGCAGTCAAGTTCAAGTGTTTATGTATATGGCGTGGCACCATCTTCCCCATGTGTAGACATGTCAGAAGAAAAACTGGAAACATCTGCGAAAATTAAATTGGGTTCTGGGTTACATGATACACATTCCTGTGCCCAATCCTTGAAATTATATAACCACGTGCAAAGTGGGAAGAAAAGGAATGACAATAGATCGTCCAATGATGACATATCTTCACAGAAGGGAGAGGTATCTTCTATGTCAGGCATGGATTCATCAAGTGCTACCTTCACTCTTCGAAGGAAGAATGAACAAACGTTTGAGGCAGGACATTTCTTGTTGTCTCTGAAGACTGTACTTGCTACAGAAATTGAATGCATCATGTTCCAAGCTTCTATGTGCCGTATCAGACACACATTATTATCACTTAGTAATCGCTTTCCATTTGGATTGAGCAAGCTAGCTGGAAATGTTATGCCAGAGCTGGCCTCTTGTGTTACTAGCACTACTTCTGATATGATGCCTGGTAACTATGAGGTAAAAAAGAGAGATTCTATACCTGTCCGAATAGCTGGTGAAGTTGATGGAGGGATGCTTGATGAACCCGTTGCCACACGGGTGGGTGTCTGGCGCTCTGTTGGGGTGCCTAAGGGAACAAAGACTTTAAATATGCGGATTTCTGAAAATTCATCTTCATTGGCTAATAGCACACCGAATGATGATGGTTTAAGTTTCTCTGGGCAAAGACTTCCTCTTCAGGAGCTTCTTGATGCAATGGGTTTGCTAGTCCAACAATCTGCTTCCTTTGTGGATGTGTCACTTGATATGGGTGACAGTGAGAGTTCCTACTGTTGGCTTGCACTGCAGGAACAGCAAAGGCGTGGGTTCTCTTGTGGTCCTTCTATGGTTCATGCAGGTTGTGGTGGACTTCTGGCCACATGCCACTCTGTGGACATTGCTGGTGTTGATTTGATAGATCCACTCTCTGCTGATGTAAGTTTCTTGAACTATACAGAGTTTAGATGTTCCTTCGCATGCATTGTTGCTTCCTTTGCTGACAGTAAGAACCAACTATTGGGTGGTTTTTTTGTGGAGACAGTGTCCTTGGGCATGGAAAAACTTGTACCATGCTGTATAATTAGTTTTATTGCAATATGTACGAAGAAGTTCCCCTTTCCATAGTAGTTTTGCTAATTTGGATGCTTGAGTACAGATATTCAAACAAAAAAGTACAATTAGGAGCTATGATAAACTAAGCCCGCAGTAATGGCTGGTTGAGGAGCAGCCCAATCTGCGTCAGCCCCTTGAATTCTGCGATACTTTTGTGTCATCAAATACTGCAATTGATCTCATATATCCTCAATCTGTTTTGCTCTTGTTTTATGGCAGCTGTCATATATTAGGTTGATCCTTCCAATCTGTTGCTTAAATGTGTTGCTTATTTAGCAGGGTCATCCCTCACTGTGCCACTTTTATACATATGCATATCTTTGCAATGATATGTTTTACATTTTCTGGTGATAAAATGCTTTAATATTTGTGGGACAGGTCCCGCCATCATCTATCACTAGTCTGCTGCAGTCAGACGTCAAAATGGCCATGAAATCTGCTTTTGGAAGTTTGGATGGCCCGTTGACAGTAATTGATTGGTGTAAGGGCCGTTCCCAATCAATTGAATCAGGAGCTGCAGGAGATGGATATTCTTATTCTATTAGCGAAACTAAGGATTCCTCAAGTACTCTTAATATTGTTGGAGAACCAATAAGTCCTCAATCCATTGGTGGTTCATCTTGTATCAGAGGTATATCTTGATGTTAATACTAGATAATATAATATGCCAAATTATGTTTAACTAACTCATACTACTATAGAAGGGCCTAGAATTGATGAATCATCTCAAAGACGACTAAGTCAAGAGATAGGCAATTCAGAGTCAGAACAGCAGAAGTGCTATTCTCGTGGTAGGCCAACAGTCGCAGTGTTGCCATTGCCTGCTATACTTGTTGGGTATGCATCTTTCATGTTAATTTTTTAATTTCCATATGGATATTACTTTTTGCAAACTTATATATAACATTTCTGTAAGATAAGCATATGTGATGGTTTATATGGTAGGTACCAGGATGACTGGCTGAAGACATCTTTCGACGGTCTCCAGTTATGGGAGAAAGGTCTTGAACCTTATGCTTTTCAGAAGCCAGTAAGTCCTAAAAGTTAGTTTTCAGCATCAATTACCTTTCTCCTTGTTATGCTCCCAGTTTTTTTGCTAGAAATTGGTTGGACTAGTTTTACTTGTACCTTTTCTTTTGTGTGCGTATGCTCACGAATGTTCCATGATGTCTCCTATTGTTTATCATTATTAAAATTTTGCTATTTGTATGTATTTGTCTACAGAAGCTTTTGACTTTGCATTGTTTATGTTCTCTGATGTCTGTTGCAGGTTAGTTACTATGCTATATGTCCAGATATCAATCTCCTTACTTCAGCAGCTACTGATTTTTTTCAGCAGTTAGGAACTGGTAAGAGTCTTTCCTTCTGGTTTGGCAAAGACATGGTTTATGCATCTTGTATTGACTCTGTATTTTTATCTGATATTATTTAAAATTAGTTCACTAGTTGGAGGAAGCATGCTTAGGGTTTTAACTGGTTAATTTACGCCTTTCCTTTCAAAAGGTGTAACTCACATTTGGGGGCACTGGACCTTTTTTAACTGTCGGGCATCTCACTTGGCATGTTCAGTGTTGCCTGTGAACCTGTCCTTCTGTGTCTCAAGTAATTTGTGTGTGGTGCAACTTATTCTAGTCCCTGGATCCCCTGAGATAAAAGTCTTCTGCATAGTGGTTGAATTCCTGAATAAATTTCATTTACTTCTATTTTTCTTAAACAGTCATTTGGATTCTGTAAGGCAATTTCCATTTTCTCTTGAAACCATAATAATCAAGCATTGTTTCCCTCTGTTTGGGGTTGGCTTTATGTCCCTTCCTTTCCGATCATTCTTATTATACTAGAAAAAGGCCCGCACTATGCGGCTGGTCAAATAATGCAAATTTCTTTTTACAAGGACTGAAAAGACATAATTGTATAACATTCAATATTCTTTTACTAACGAAACCTTTTTACTTAATCTCTGCTTTTTTTTTTCTCCTCCAAATATGTCATACGATTCCACTGGCTCAAGTTCACACACCATTATCCACTAAGTACAAATCAGTTTTTTTTTGTGTGTGGGTGGGGTGGGGGGGGGGGTGGGGTGGGGGTAGAAAATATATATCCTGCATATATCTAGAATAGCAATGAAAATCGGATTATGTCCTAAAATTATATTAATCAAATCCATATCATCATCAATTCTCTCTCTTTTTTTTTTGCCTTCTTCACCCTCCTCGCTCTCCAACAACTTATTCTTGTCCTTTTCTGCTTTAGGGCAATCTGCATTGCTTCATAAAATCATATCTTTTAAATTATACTTTGAAAATTGATGGCACAATTATGCCCTGGTCGATAATCACATCTTTTCTCATCCCGAAACTCTTCCTGTTTCAAATCAAGAAACAATGAGATACTTAGATGAAGGGCCATATCAAAGTAAAATTCTAAGATGATATATATCTTAGGACTTGCATTACTAAGCTTTAAATTTGAACAATTAATGAAACCGGTATTTATTTCCTTCGGTATACTCATAGACATGTAAACCAAGCATGAGAAAGGTGGCAACTATAAAATGCTGTGGCATCAACTACAAACAAGTTTTAGCGGGAATTATTTAGACAAAATGGTTATTAACAAAATCCAGCATTGTTTCTGAATATTCAAGAATAATACATGAGGTATGCGATTTTCTTGGTGGGCCTCAAACAAATTGAACCCTCCGCAAAAGCACCAATTGATCAAAAATTAGGAAAAAAAAGTCTAAAATTTGGGGAAGAAAACCAATTTTTAATGATAGCTCAGAAATAACTCTCTGATAAAGACAACATAATTATGACAAAACAACTTATATCACCATGATGTATGTCAACCCTGCTTCTTTTAGGTTAAGATAATAAAGCCGAGATTTCTTTTGAGTAAAAACAAATAAAATATTTTTTTTGTTAAGAAAAAATTAACAGGGTAATATTTTTCATCTACAAAAATAAAATGAATATTTTACTGCCTTTAAGTATATTCCATCCAATCCAAATACATCCCTAATTTCTCCTCCCTAATATAAGAAAACTATCCAATTTTTTTCAAGAGCACCAAATCATGTGAAATCCATGCAAAGCTCTCTAACCGAGTACCTCAACCTCAAGCTGCTAAGTTATCAAAATAAGCAACAGATACAACTAATAATTATTTGTCATCGACTGCGCGAGCTGGGGGGGGGATTGGCAAAGATTGGATTATTTTTTATTAGTTAAGCTTTTTTTTTTTTTTAAAAAGAAGAGACTGAATCTTGTCTATTGTTTACCTTTAAATGAACATATATCTTCCCCAGTGCGCCACTTACACATCCCACAAGCACTCAAGAATTCCGTTGCCTCGATTACCGGCAGCTTGCCTGAAGGCTGCCTTCTCTGCAACAAATGCGCCACCTCCCGGAACCTCCGCCCCGATAGCTGCCCTCTAAGCCCCCTCGGGTCTTCTTCCCTGGATTCCTATCTAACACTCTCCATCTTCTTTTCTCTCCGTGTCGAATCTTCTTTGGAACTCTCGCACTACCACAATCCTCAATTAATCCAGCGAGAGATGGAGTGAGCAATAAAGAGGGGAGTGAGAAGGCATGTGCAGAGGAGTAGGACTTGGGAACGGGGAGAAAAAAATAACGGGTCGGGTCGTAAACGTTGAGAAGAAAATAACGGGTCGGGTTATACAACCAAGCCGGTCGGTCATATATATTTAGATTAACAGTAAAGATTTGTTCAACAAAATCAAGGGAAAAAAAGGACTCAAAAGTCAAATTCACTCTTTTTAGAGGAGTATAAATAGGCTATATGTATAGCTAAAGACATGCTGTGCACGTTACAACATGTGGACCAGTTTGTTTGTTTGGTTCACTGTAGTTTAGCTGCCAAACAAGGTTTAGACACCGTGGAGGCTAATCCAACATGTTTTATCTACTGCAGCACTAGTTCCAGAAGCTTGGAAACTAATGTAGCCTCCAAACAGTCAGAGTATTGTAGTCCCATTTGCACGTTGCTTATGAACAACCGCATCATGAGCTCAAACCAAACAGACAATGCCTACAACCTTGTTACAGCTCTGTCTAAGACACAGAACCTCCCTCTTTAGCCTTGTAATTTAAATGGAGTACTCCCTTGTAGCATCTACTATGCCTGTAACCGAGCCATCTAGCTTCATTTTCTTTTTTTTGGTTTTCTTTAGATTTCTTTCTTATTTCTAAATGCCAACGTTCTACTTATATCTCAGTTATGCTATTTGATTTTGGCGACTTATTGGTCATCTTATTTTTAGCATGAATCCCAAGGGGTGCCATCGGATGCAGATTATCCGCGGATATCCGCATCCGAATCTGCCTCCAACTTGGATACGAATATCATTTTTTCACATCCGTCAATATCCGTATCCGAAGGTTAGGTGCAAATATGAATATGATAAAAGTAATATTTGATCCGTACCCGATCCGATATCTGAAGGTTGGGTGCTTGATAATGATATCTGTATGGAAGAGACTATTCTTTAATGGAATGAGGCAAATATTGGTATTTTGAGTTGGTGAAAAGTGATGGTGGAAATTACTTTTTCACTATCTGATTCTTACAAGAGTAGTACGAGATATTTTGAGTATTTCGATATCAACTGTGGCAACTGAATCAGCATTTAGCATTTCGTGTAATCCATTGCTATAGATGCCAAATAATAATGGATACAGTAGAAGCATTGATATGTACACAATAATATCACAACATGTATCACATTTTATATTGTTGTAGATGAGAAAAAAATAATATAAGTATATCCGTTTAGTTTATCCTTAATCGTATCTATTTATACATATTCGATTAGTATCCACATCCGATCCGCTAATATCAGATCCGTATCTGATATCCGATTTTGGTGGATACAGATATCATTTTTTTCACACATGTCAATATTCATATTCGTATCTGTATCCGAAGGTTGGGTGCAGATATGAAATAATGCAATATCCGATCCGTATCCGATTCGATGGTACCTCTAATCCCAACTATCATTCTCTTGAGTTTCTACCAGTTGGAAGCTTTTTGAGCCCTTGGCTTGAGAGGTTTGTAACTTGGGAATAGATTAAGAGGGAGTAGATGTTTTATCATATTTGTATTTGTTTTCTTTTGGTGCATATAGATCCATATATAGATATTGGTTGAATATACAACTTGTATATCAATATTTGGTAAAGGTGAATTCAGATTAGGATCAAATATGGATGTTAGCCGGATACTAGTCAAATATCAACAAATAATAGTCAAACCTCAAAGAGAAAAATGAGTTGCATCCTTAATTTTAGTACTTTCGTAGCAAAAATGTTAAAATGTACAATTTCACATTAGCTTATCTTGTGTGTTTAATCAAGATATTAAATCATGAATATTGTATGTAATTTACACGTGCATACATTTGAATATATTCAGTATGTTCTTACATTCGTGTGTGTGTGTGTGTGAGAGAGAGAGAGAGAGAGAGAGTTGGGTCCTTTGGGAAGGATACGGAGATGAATCATTTTCATTCAAATTCAGTGTTAGACTATTCAAATTGAAGATCAGTTAAGAGTGTTTAAAAACAAAAATTCAAGTGTTTTGAATACTTTTTGCTTGTTCATCAAGTAGGCGCATAATGAACGGCCATAACAGTGAGTTGGTTAGTTTAATGGTGTAGAATATTTGAAACCTAGCAAAAGTTAGTGTGTGAGGATTCTTATATGTTTAGGTCATGATCAAATGGTCAGATCGATAAATTGTATGTCTAAAATCATAGATTTAATTAATATGCTACTTTCGGCCGTCCATTTTGTGCCTACTTAATGCATGGACAAGAGAACTACAAAACACTTGATTTTTGATTTTTAATTACTTTAAATAATATAGATCAACTTTAACAGAATGAATTTTGTCTTTGAATACTGTTGCAGTGGATTTGAGTGAGAAGGATTCATGCTCAATCCTTCCGAAAGTAGCCATGTGTGCGTGTGTGTATCTCATATAGTTTACCCAACTACAATCTTCATATCTGTATTTTAAATGGATATTGGATATCAGATATCAGATTTCCATATTCAGAAATGAATACAAAATAGAATATGGGTGGATTATTCATATCTGTTTTTGCACCCTGAATGAGCTTTTAGAACAGAATAATATCTCTATTATCTTTTGTTTCTGTGTGCCAGGTATTCTGGCGGAATTGAAGCAGGATTATCAGATTTAAGTTCTCTTTGCTTCATTCGCCTCTCTTTATTTTCTCATCTAGTTCCTTGGTGTTTTCTTGTGTGGCCGTAAAAGTGGTTTCATGATGAGGGTTGACTAGAAGCTAATTACTGCTCTGTACACAGAGTGGATCTCCCTGTGTTAATTTGTATTTTTGAGAATACAGCTGTGTAGAAGATACTCGTGTTGATATGACAGTGCTACCATCCTCCATCTTTGTCCTTAAACAACGTGTATATTCTGGTTAGCAACTGTTCTGAGACGTTGAATCTCTCATAGGGAGGCATTGGGAAGAAAAGTGCTCCAAATTGTAGAGCAAATGAGACTAGTAGTAAGTAAGAGGCCACATCACTCAATTTGCTGTTGAGACAAGCAGTAAAGTCCTCTGGAGGAGTGCAAGGGGAAGGGCGGAAGAGGAAAATGTAATGTGGAGTGAAGTAGTAGGGGTAGATGGAAGTGTGAAGAGGTAAGGGTGGGTAGAATAGGGGACTGCATCATTGGAGGGTAAGGCCTAGCCAACTGTGTCTAGAGCTCTTAATTACATTGTTCCACATGATCAGATGTCCTGGGTCCAACTGGTTACTTTACATTTCTTGTCTCTATTATTTACCATTATAGTTCAGATTTTTGTAATTTTGCAAACAGTATTTCATCTGAGCTTTGTACCTGTATGTTGAATTTGAAATACAGGTCTCTGAAATTTAATAGACTCTTTGCTAATATTCAATATATATCTTTTCTTAAACTATCTCTTATTACTTTTCTGTCTCCTGCATAATGATTGAAATCCATGTCACTTTTCTAATTGCGGATCTCAATTTTTTTTACAGTTTACGAAACCTGCAAACTGGGAACTCATTCTCCTCTAATATGTGGAAGTCAGATGGAGCTACCTGGAAAATGTCTACCCTCTGGCCTAGTTCTTGTTGACAGCCCCCAACAAGTGAAGATTTCAGGAAATAATCTATTTTCTATCAGCTCAATAAGTGATTATTTTTATGCTCTGTCCAAAGGTTGGAGTGTAAAGAGATTCATTAATACTCTTACAAAGGTTATCAGGGATCTAAAACCTGCTACAAATTCCTCTCAAAATCAAAAGGAAGGGAGTACGGGCCCTTGCACGGTATTTTTTTTTTTTATTCTCTTTTGTTTTTTTTCATAGTAGATATTATTGCGTACACTTTTTATTTCCCCTCTTTTCCTAATGACTTGATCTCAATATTTAATCCACTCATTGATACGTGTGAGAAATTAAAATTTTCTTGTTGAAGAGGACCTAAGATTGCAGGAGTTGTTTCTTCTTTATACAAGAATTGGTTCTTATTCATAACCAGTATACTTTATGTAATAAATTGTCTTTGTAGCTTCTGAACTCTTGCGTGTGAATTTCTAAGTTGATTCTTGGACTTGTTACGCTCATTAAGTATTGATGGAAGATCAGAGGCAAAGCTAGTGAATCAAATAGGATAACAAGTCATATACCATGTAAATATGTTTTTTGGATTAGTTACGCTGACTAAATAGCACATGTAACTTCATCAACAGTTTATCCTATAGATTTGAGATCAACTTTGCATAGGACACATCATGTGAAGCAGGGGAGAAAAGTAATCTTTTCTCCAACCATTTTTCTCTGTCCTTAAATTTACCACTCTGTTGCTTTCTGCTGATCGTTGTCGTCTCTCTGCTAAAAGCCCTATTGCTGTCTCTTCTCCAACAAGGTCGATCCTGACCAGGATACTGGAGGGGAATAGTAGATGAAAGAATGCAAGGATAAGTGAGGCATAGCATTGAAGAGTTAATGAGAATGGGAGTGAAAGCAGTTGGAAAATTGGGAGCACTTGCAATGAAATAGAGACGTTGGTGAAGGAGCTCAATGATGGCTGTGGTGAAATAAAGCTGAACGATCTTTATCATGTGTCTATTTCAGTAAATCATGTTGAACAAAACTATTAACATAAATGTTGAAAAGAAGAATCATTATACAGAAATGGTTCACCTACCACAAGCATATCATTGGATCTGCACAAAGGCAAATCTTGTCCTTAAACTAATCTACCTCTTCTATTTAAATTTCATTAAATATCATTCGTAATTAGAATTTGTGGATTTGCGCATTATATATTTGTTTTAGCAATTTAGATAGATGCATCCGGGATAAACATTTATGATTTGGTTACATAAAAATAATTTTATTCATAGAGCATCTGGGAATTATATTTAAAAGACATTTTTCGCCCCGATTCATATACGTCCAGATCACTTATAATAGAAGTTTATCTTGCATTAGAAACTTTTTAAAGAAAGAAACACAGATTTGAAGTGTTTAAAGCAAATTTCTATTTTTTATTAAAAATTGTTACAAATTAGTGACCCAGCCAATCCCATTAATTGACTGATACAGCACTATTATAAAAGTGTTTGGAATGAGTGTGGCTTGGGTCAGTATAAACCCAATCTGGTGTCCGGTCAGACCGAACTTTGTTAGCCTATTCGGATGCCTGGTTGGGCCCACATCCCCTTCCTAAAGCAAATTTCTATTTTTTATTAAAAATTGTTACAAATTAGTGACCCAGCCAATCACATTAATTGACTGATACAGCGCTATTATAAAAGTGTTTGGAATGAGTGTGGCTTGGGTCAGTATAAACCCAATCTGGTGTCCAAAATCAACCTGGATCGCAATCACCTTCAAATCGTAACCAAAATTTAAAACTGAGAATAGGATAAGATTTTGGGTTTCCACCCCGTACACGGGCTTCTCACCCAAAACTCGAGAGCAAATAAACTCAAGAATTAAGCCAAATAATTTGAGGAAGGTTTTAATCATTCAATAATTCAATACAATAGTTTAGGGGGTCTTATATAGGCTTTACAAAAGAGGACTACTGGGAAATAACCGATGTGGTACTAAACGCCCACAAAGGAACACAAATAAAGCTAAAACACCTACTACAAATAAAGCTGAAACAAAATATAAAATCCTCTGAATAAGCTAAGGCATGAAAAGATAAATGGGAACTGCGTGATGTCCTCATCAATTCCCTCGGGGTGGGAGAAACTCGACCCTGTCGAGTGAGGACTCTTCTCACGAAGCATCTCAATCGGGCCGAGGTGGTGGTCGTGGCAGCAGCATGGGTACATCATGTCGAGACTATGGTGGCGGAGGAGGAGCTGGTCTCCATGACGGATCGGTTGTGGAAGATAGCAGCACGATCAAGGCACAAAGAGTAGATCGAGGCGCATCATCCTGGCTGAAGACGGAGCTGATATCAGGATCCCACGGGCTATCCAACTCGTAAGCAATGTACGCAATCCTCTTCAGAGTCATTTCGAAATCTTTACGCCAAGCGTGCAACTTTTTTGTGGCCTCAGAGTGACTCATAACCATCACCCTATTATCAAATGTAAATTCCTGCAAAATACTATATGGGTATGCAACAAATTTGTAGGTGTTATTGTCAATTGCTATCAGCCTAGTGATATCATCAATATGTGCAACAGACAAATGTAATGCAGTAGGTATTCTAAGCATAACTCCTAACAATGAGAGAATGAGAGATATAATATGCCTAGAAGGACACACATCTAACGATGGAGGTACACGGGACTCGGACACAAACTCTAAACAACCCGGAAAAGAAGTATTAGAAACCATTTGCTGGACCTTGGCAAGAAATTCAGGTGACTCCCTAAAAGATGAATTGACAGGAATAACCATAAAATTAGGTTCAACACAAGGAGACTCGAATGGCTGACTAGGCACAGTGGGTATATGAGGTTCAACTATCTCGTCCACGTCATCATTGACACTATCAGAAGACATGTGAATTTCATCAATAATCTGTGTGACAGAATCAACTGCTATGTCTTCAATTATATTAACAGTCTTAGGAGAAAATTGGACATCCTCAATAACCTTCGAGTCGTCAACTTCATCAGTGGGTACAGTTTTAACATGTTGACTCTCTGAGGGGCGCTGATAATCATAATGCCCATATCCCTTACATTTAGAACATGACCTTGGCATTGACTAGCGTTTTGAAAGTTAAGTCCAATCTTAATGCAACATCAAAGGCATCTTCAACAGTGTCTAAGTCATAGGGGCCAGTAATCATAGCATGTTTTATTTTAGGCCGTAAACCCCAATCAAACCTAGTTAGAGTCTCAGAAGGGTGCTCTCTCACTTCACTACGATGGGTTAAGTCCTTAAATATGGTAATGTAATCATGAACGGACATGACCCTGATGGAGATTGTGTAGCTGGTCTAAGTGGGGGTCCCTATACTGCTGACTAGTCATGATAGCTCAAGCAAACAAGCAGATGTAGTGAAGAGCCCTAGAGTCAATTAAACTAAATGTATGCGTTAAACAAAAAAAATACAAAAAAAATACCCTAAAGTGTAAGTTTTAAATGTAAAGAAAAATGCATTCCTAAAATGATGAAAAGATGCAACCACTAGATCGAAGCAAATAGCATTTCAACCAACAAATTATAGCAATCCATATAGTAGTTGCAAGTAATCTAACAATTAACGAATCAAGTTATGATATCACCTGAGGTGGAGTCGTTCACGCCCAAACGCAAAATTCTCGAAGATTCCTCAGAGAAATACTCACACTGAAGAGTTGAGATCGCCCACAAGATTCTTGGACAGCGGTGATAAGAAGTGGAAGCTGGATGCCTCGAGAAGGGCGCAAATGGGCCCGAATCGGGGCAGAAACAAGCTCTGAACTGTGGTGCGCTGATCTACTGAGTTGAATCTGGAAGGCGATCGGAGCTTGAACTAGATTGTGACTGCTGTAGGAGCGTAGTACAGGTTGTCACGAATCCACTGCCTCGAAAACGGCTCGATTTGGACTTGAAACGAGCCCTGAACGGCCGTCGGAAGCGATGCTGCGATTCTGGACTGAGTCAGGACGAACTGGATCTGGACTGAGTCAACTCAGTGGGTTAACCGGTGGCTGACGTCAGCGCTGATTAAGGGGGGCAATTCAGACCCGACCCGCCAGACCCGACCCGACCCGACCCAGAGTTAGTGGGTATGGGTTTGAGCTATACGGGTTTGGGTCGTAATCGGGTCGACCCACCAGACCCGATAATAAATGGGTCGGGTCGACCCAAACCCACCAAACCCGCTAAGACCCGTTTACCTTTTTATATTTTTGATCCAGAGATTTTTTTTTTGGGAATCATTTATCACACCATCCGAACCAAAGGAATCCTGGGTAGCCAAAAATATTTCTTCCAGAGAAAGAAAACAAAAAAAAAAACGTAAACCTTGGTGGAAAATAAAAATAAAAATTATCCCTCTTTCTTTCTCTTTGTTTCTAATAAATGACTAATCTCCCCTCTTATGTTGGTTTTGATATTTTACTGGCCGATACTGATAGTGCTCTCGACAGGCTGTGGACCTATAAGAAAGTTAAAGTCAGTCAGCAAGATACCCATATTTGATCTTCCTATTAAGCCAGTTCAGTGGCAAAAATTTTTTTTTTAAACAGAAGCCAGTAGCTTAAGTTAGATTTTCATATTTTGAAGCTTTAAAAAAACGTAGCTGAGCAAAACTCTAGTGGATTCTGTGAAATGTACTAGCCTATCACGGCTTTTTTGTCTCTTGAACCATTGCTTTTTGTTATAAATTTCAATTTTCTTGGTATCTGAGTAAATATCTATCTCATAATTTTGTTATCAGTTTTCTTTGTACTGAAACATGTCATTCAAATGGGTCATTTGGGTCTAACGGGTCGACCCGACCCGGCCGACCCATTTAGTTAAATGGGTCAAATGGGTTGGGTCGGGTCGACCCGCATAATACTGGGTCGGGTTTGGGTTTGGATTTTTGACCCATATAAATAAATGGGTTGGGTCGACCCGACCCGACCTGATTATGGGTCGATTTTTGACCCATATAAATAAATGGGTTGGGTCGACCCGACCCGATTATGGGTCGACCCATTTAAGACCCGACCTGACCCAATTGCCACCCCTAGCGCTGATGTCAGCAGAAGCTGACTGTTCAATCGGGTTGCGGATGATTGGGTTTAGCCTCGCTGGGACCCGATTATCCAAAATCCAAACCCAATCGGGGCGGTCGGGTATTGACTAAGGCCCGGTTGCCCACACCCGAACCCACTTGGGGTTTATAAAAACAGGTTTGGATGAAGTTTCACCCGACACCCAACTTCTTCGCCTCCCTTCGCTCTCGCAGCTAGGGCAGAGCGGAAGTGGCGACGGCGTCGGAGCTGTGGACGGCGATGGGAGCCCGGCGAGGTCGCGGTGGAATCAACGACGGAGATCCTTGGACTCCGTTCACACTCTTTTCTTCGCTTTGCTGTCGGCTAGGGCACGGCTGGAGCGGCGACGATGGCAGGTGAAGGCGCGATGAGGTGTCGTTGAGGCTCCGGTGACGAGGGCGAATGACCAGAGGGGACTCGGCGACTTTGGGAGTGGGAGGGCTCCGGCAAGATTGGGAGGACTCCGGTCAAGTTCCTGGAGGCGTCGACAATACTCGGCGGTGGTCTGCAAACTCCGGCAAGGAGCTGGAGATCTCGGCGATTCGATGTTGCTGCAGCGAGAGAGGTCTGTGGATGCAGATCTGGCCTTGGGGAATGTTGACGAAGACGATGATGATGAGGATGGAGATCGGGAAGCGGCGAGGTTTTGGTAACGCTGACGACTTCGGATGGAGATGGCGACGCTCCGACTGCGGTGGCGGGGAAGAAGACAGTGACAAAGTGGGGTCCAGTGGTGAAGATCTTCGACGATGATGATGGCGGCGTTGATCGCCGATGGTGATGGCGGCGAACGGCGGCGGCTTCCTGGCGATGATGGCGGCGGAGGGCGTGGCTGTCGGCGGCGGCGGAATTTGGTGGGAGGGGAACTTTGAGAAGATGATGAACAGTGCCAATTTGGATTTTTCAGAGATTTTCGAGGGAATTTCACTGTAATTTTTTTTAAAAACAGTGAAATCTTTTTTTTTTTTTGGATGGATCTAAATCTGGGGCTGATGTAGATCTAGGGTTTGGAGACTGGAAGAAAAATTTGAAAAAGAAATTTTTTTGAAGGGGATTGAAAACCAGTGCTCTGATACCAAAATGATGTAATATCAACCTGGATCGCAATCACCTTCAAATCGTAACCAAAATTTAAAATTGAGAATAGGATAAGATTTTGGGTTTCCACCCCTTACACGGGCTTCTCACCCCAAAACTCGAGAGCAAAATAAACTCAAGAATTAAGCCAAATAATTTGAGGAAGGTTTTAATCATTCAATAATTCAATACAATAGTTTAGGGGGTCTTATATAGGCTTTACAAAAGAGGACTACTGGGAAATAACCGATGTGGTACTAAACGCCCACAAAGGAACACAAATAAAGCTAAAACACCTACTACAAATAAAGCTGAAACAAAATACAAAATCCTCTGAATAAGCTAAGGCATGAAAAGATAAATGGGAACTGCGTGATGTCCTCATCAGCTTGGGTCAGTATAAACCCAATCTGGTGTCCGGTCAGACCGAACTTTGTTAGCCTATTCGGATGCCTGGTCGGGTCCACATCCCCTTTCCAACTAGACCAGCAACACAAGTTGCTCACTTGTCAGCCTTAACATTGTTCTTGGAAGTGGCGTTTGGATATATGCTAGGTATGGATCTTGAAGCTAAAGAGATATTTGTGGAGTTGTCATCATATATTCTAAGCCTCAAATTGGGGTTGGCTGTGGAGAACAACTTTTTTTTCAGAAGGTTCCCCTATAGATTTTAATGAACGTTTATGGCTGGTTGTCAATTTGCTACCTGCCAACTGCATTTTTTGGGGGGGCAAATTTGTGTCAGGAGAAACAATGGATGAGAAGAGGCTTATCACATAACTTGGTAGACCTGTTGGTAGGCAGGAGTACTACTTTCCAACTCATGCAGTTTAAGCTCATGAAATTAAAAGAAAAATGTTTAAGCTCATGAAGTTGATAAACAACATTTGAGCTCATGAAGTTGACTAGACACTTGTAAGTATAATTGAAAATTTTGATGCATCTAATGGGTGATATCCGTTCAAATTCATTTATTATGCTTAATTTGTGAACAAAATAGTCTTAAGAAGTGTGACATCATGGAATGTATCAAATGCCATTGGCAACAATTTCATGTAAAAGGCTATACTGTTCTTTATCGTCTTATATATTACCACAGGGGCTGACATTAAATGGTGGAAAAAAATTTCTCCTGAGATGCCTACCTGGATGATGAATGAGCGGCCATCTTTCTATTATTTGTTGATTGATGGCTGAAAAAACTAGCACGGACTTACTTTTTTGATGTCTCTGTTTGTGTCTATAAGCTATAAACTTACCTGTCTTTGCATGATTCTTTTAGGTGGTATATGTTGTATGCCCCTTTCCTGAACCTACAGCCGTGCTGCAAACCCTGATTGAGTCCTCTGCTGCCCTTGGATCAGTTGTTTTGTCACCAGATAGAGAGAGACAGTCCTGGTTACTCTCTCAAGTCGCAAAGGCTCAAAGTTGTACAGCTGCTACTGATGAAGGATCAGCGTCAAATGTCCTTATGCTCTCAGGATTCAGCATTCCAAGAGTTGTTTTACAGATCGTGACTATCGATTGCTTACTAAGAATCAATAGGCCAGGAAATCAGCAGGCATTCATGAAAGATATTGCATTCACTGTGTACAACAAGGCTCGTCGAGTGCCACGGTCTACTTCAAGCAATGACATGTTTCAGTCATCATCTGTATCAGGGAGACCGCAAGCTCCATTGATGCATGTGGCCTCTCCAATCTCAGGCATGTGGAAGGATTGCCTCACTCCTCGGATGTCTGGATCAACTCTTTCAAGGGAAGGTGAACTTGATGCTGCCTTGAGGCCTGGTACTTGGGATAACTCATGGCAGACATCTAGGGCAGGAGGACTAAACTGTAATTCAAATAGATCAGCAGACCTACATTGTCAAGATGACACAAGGTACATGTTTGAACCACTATTTATACTGGCAGAACCTGGTTCAGTAGAGCGTGGATTGTCTCCCAATGTGTTAGGAAGTTCAAGGTTAGAATCTTCCAATTCGAGATCTGTTATTGATGATAGTAGTGGGGTTTATATGCAAAGCTCCACTCCAGGAGGGAGTACAGACGCTGGAACAAACTCCTTGATTGAAGGATCAGAGCATGACCAAATATCTGCTAGCCTTCATTGTTGTTATGGGTGGACGGAGGACTGGCGGTGGCTTGCCTGCATATGGACGGACTCTAGAGGAGAGTTGCTTGACTGTAATATATTTCCTTTTGGTGGTATTAGTAGCCGCCAAGATACCAAGGTCCTCCAAAGCCTGTTTGTTCAAGTTTTACACCAAGGTTGTCAAATACTATCTAGTTCTTTCCCTGACTCTAGTGCTGTCAGGCCTAGGGACATAATTATTACACGAATTGGATGTTTCTTTGAGCTAGAATGCCAAGGTAATTAACAATTGCTGATCTTTTCTTTTGCATATAAAAAAATTCTTTTAACTTAGGGCCTGATGATTTTTCTCTTTAGTCTCTAACATGTTCTTATAAACAGAATGGCAGAATGCTATATATTCAGTAGGCGGCAATGATGTTAAGAAGTGGCCCCTGCAACTAAGACGATCTACCCCTGACATTCTTTCCTCAAGCGCTAATGGGACTTCTCTTCAGCAACATGAAATGGGATTAATCCCAGAAAGAAATCTTCCTTCCTCACCTAGCTCTTCTTTATACAGCCCTCGTGCAAAGGGCAGCTTTATAAAAAGTAGTTTAGGCCAGGCTAATACCAAAAAACAACTTCTAGCAGGACAGTCGGGGATGGACAATTCAAGGGGACTGCTACAGTTGGTTCAGAGCATCAGTTTGGTTGGAGTTTCTATTGATCATTCGTTGCACCTAATGCATCCAGCTGATTCTTCTTCCTTCGGTAAGTGCCCCTTTTCGGATTTCGCAGTGTCTGTTAAAAACTCTTGTCTCATCTTTCCCATTTGCTCAAAGTTAAATGCAATTTTCATTTCTTGATGATTTTTCATGCATACATTATGGAAAATGTACACTTTTTTGAAACACCTACAGGTTCTTCAGGAAACTTGCATCTTTTTATGTTATTAAATTTCACGAGGATTCTCTGTTTGGCTATTAGTTCTTGACACATGCATACGTTCGTATATACATACATTATTGGGCTACTTAATCCTATCAAAAAAAGGAAGAAAGAAATCTGGGCTACTTCAATATGTTAAACTTGTCTCTACTTAAAAAATTGAATAGTTGGATTCGAGAGACTTCAGCTGGATGCCATGGGTGAAAACGGGTGAGGTCAAGTGGGGTTTCACTTATTTTTATAGCTGACCCGAATTTTAAACTGTCAACCTGAAAACCGGCCTAAATTTGGTGGGTATGGATACTTAGTTACCTGAACCTGTACTAATTGGGTTTGGGTAAATTTGGTGTGTTTTGGGTACTGTCTGGTCGGATTGGTTCTTACGAGTTTTTGGTTCTAAGAATTTAATTTAATTTCTTTCTTTTTTCTGTTGAGTTTTAAAGTCAGTCAACATAGCTCTACACTTTTTCAACTTTAACCCAAGAAAGAAATGAAATAGTTCTCAACAAATAGATATCATATAATAATTTGCTTCACATCTTTTCAACCTACAAGGATTCAACAATTTATAACAAGTATTATTAACTACAAGCTTACAAATTTCAGTTCACTTGCAGACTTTAAATTGCACAATGAGATTAAAATAAAATCAAAGATAATAATAGAAAAGAGAAGGGAGAAAATCTATGGAATCAAAGAACACATCATCTCTGATATGATCTCTCTCGTATCTTCCCCATAAATTCTGCAAAGCCATGCAGATCACCTCTAATATCTCCTAGGGTTTTCATCCAATCCCATCGAACTTGATTAGAAAATTATCATTATTTCACCATCAATCTCTAGCTTCAATTGATGCCTTGCAGATCTGATTAACGTGATCTGAATTCTCCAATTCCTAGTCCATCCACTCGGTTCTTCATCATCATCTGCCACCTTCTGTTCAAAATCCACATGATCCGGAAGTTCCTCCTTCTAGACAAGAACAAGATACCCAGATTGACAAGAGAAGGATGATACCCTGATTGATGAGAGAGGGAGACGAGGGAGAAAGGTCAAGGGAGTTCAGAGAGGGGAGGTACCAAGAGTGATGGGTGAGAGGAGAGGGAGATCAGAAGGTTAGAGGCCAGGGTTCACAAGTGCTCCTCTCTCTCTCTCTCTCTGATTATATTTGTGCGTGTAAACTTATCTCAACAATAGAGATGAATGACTGAGAATAATGACCCATATATAACATAATATATAGGAGAATACAAGTTTTGAGCGGTTATATGTCTGTTTCAGTCCGGTTTTTAAGTGGTGCAGCTTGCGTGGATGTGTGCCCACGCGTCTGTATGTGTCCTTTTGCCTATTTTTGCATTCTATTGACTTCAGAATTTATAAAGCAAAGATCAAATTGAAAATGATCAAAACCCATTGGGAACTGCAAGAAATTTGAGAAATTGAACTCTGGAGGAGGGAGAAAAACTTAAACAGGAACAAAAACCATGGTTTTAAATCTTGGAGCTTTGCTATAACTAAATATTAATAGCATCTTGCATACTGATGGGTTTGCTGATAGTGAAAGTTGTTTCCCACTGGGGATCATTGTTCATGAACAAATTTAATAGTGAGATATTTAGCTTTACTGTCTTTTTCGTCTGAGGATATCAGCTTCGCCCTTCAGTTTTCAGCGGCACTAGGAATATAGTGAAATGCTGAAGAACTGTTTCATGATAAAAAAATTGGTGGTGAAGATTTTTGCTGGCTCAGGTGCCTTGGGTGCTTAGGCAGCTACGCAGCCTAGGTTCCTGGCATCTGGCTATTTGCATGGCGAGGCGCACCCCCTTGGGTGCCTTGGCACGGTGCTTGGTGGCCTCTTAGGTGGCTATGCAACCTTTCTGGGAGAGGCAGCCTCACGGCCTAAATAAGAAAACATGATAAATTTGCTAGGCATTTGCTCATATTTATTATGGTATAAACAAAAATGTGTTTATTTTATACTTAAAGTGGGTGATAATATCAAATGTTTAATTACTCAAAAGAACTTCTATTTTTTTAATCCAATTCTATCTAGCAGGCTAATATAGGAAGAAGTTATATCGTTCATCTTCTTTCTATTCTTGCTGTGCTTCTCTTAATCTCCACCACTATTCCTTTTCTGTCTTGCCCTCGTTTCTTCTCTCTCCTCTGCCATTACTTGTAGCTTAACCTTTATATTGGGGGAAAATGGCAGGAGGGACTCTAAAAAGAATGTCTGGAGAGGCTTTCTGCAGCTTTCTATTACGGTGATGGAAGCTCATTTGGGGATGTTTTCTTATGCGGTATATGGGCCCTATGAAATCTGCAAGCTCTTGTTTTAATTTTCTTAATCCAATTCAATGTGTCTAATATGGAAATGTAAGGCTTTTGTGCTCCCAACACCCCCCCCCACCCCCCCCCCCCCCCCCCCCCCCCGGCAGCAGCCCTCTCCCTCAAATTTCATGTTCCGAAGCAGCCAAACAGCTCCCAATTAGTTTTTATCATGCAATCTAAGAACTTTTTTTTGGGGGTTCAGTTCACTAGTCCACAAATTACTACAAAAGGGCCTTCATCCTAATTATTTCTTATTCTTCTTTTTATTGTCCAAGAAGCATACTGTTGTTCATCACTTTGCTGTCAGTCTCCATCGACACTTTGAAATTGTATATACATTGATGACTTCTCTCTTAGGTTGATGTTTGTTATTGTCTTTAACAGGCTCGAGTTTGTTTATTTGTATTAACTTGAATCATTCAATTCTTAATTTCATATTTTGATTTTTCTATTTTTCATAGTTATTTTTATTTTTATTTTTGAAAATAGTCTTCTCTGCCTTTTCATCTGAAACGCATGAAGTTTTTTAATAGAGGGTTGCTGCTTCGTTCATGTGTTCATTTGCTACAATCTTGTTATTAAGTCTATCTCCTGTTTAGTATGATACACCTTCATAATGTCAGAATCTTATTACAAACATTCTTCTTATTGTAACTTTATATAGTAAATTGAATGTCTTAATTGTCATAAAATATGAGTAAATATTTGTTAGAGATTGTTTCTGCCTGTCAATCTGAAACGATATAGAATTTCTTATGTTACCGAAAGATCTGCCGTATCTTAGTTATTAAGTTTGAAATTATACTGCATATTCTGTCATCATCAGAAGTATATATTTATAAAGTTTATTATCTAACATGCAGGCACTGGACCGCAAAACAGCAGCAGCAGCTCAGGTTTCTCGGGATATGTGGAAGGCTTCAGTCCGGTGAAGTCTTTAGGATCAATGCCAGCCTCCTATATCCTGATTCCTTCACCTAATATGCGATACCTACCTCCGACACCCTTGCAGCTTCCGACATGCCTTACTTCAGAATCTCCGCCCCTTGCTCATCTCTTGCACAGCAAGGGTTCTGCAATCCCTCTCTCGACAGGATATGTCGTGTCAAAGGCAGTTCCAACCATGAGAAGAGATCCTGCAGAGCCAATGAAAGATGATTGGCCTTCTATTCTTGCTGTTAGTCTCATTGATCACTATGGAGGTAACAGCAGTAGCAGTAGCAGTAGCATCCAAGAGAAGATGGGCCGGGGTAGTAGCAACAGCAGTCTTGGTAAGCAAGGTAGGAGTGTGGGGACTGAGGCCATTAGCAATAGAGATTATGAACTGGAGACCCATTTGGTTTTGGAGTCTGTGGCAGCTGAGCTCCAATCGCTGTCCTGGATGACAGTAAGTCCAGTGTACCCGGAGAGGCGCAGTGCATTGCCTTTCCACTGTGATGTACTTCTAAGATTACGAAGACTTCTGCACTATGCAGACAAAGAGCTGTCCCGGTCTCCCGACAGGGGGCAGGCTGGTTCTTGAACTGCTGCTAGTTTTAACACAAGATATACCATGTCTATTTGTAATTTTTGTAAGCTAGTTACTGTCTTCTCTTTTTCACGCAAAGTTGTCGATTAGGCTGTCAATTTAGCTGTCTGCAGATATGTAATTTCATGTAACTTCGTAATTTCATTTTTGTCATTCAATTCAATGGGTAGTTTTTCCTTTTACATTGTACGTTTTGCTTGGGTATGTTATATATATTGATTAACTATTTCTTTTTTGTGAATATTCCAATGTAATTATATCTTTGTAATTGTAGTTTCATTGTTTCTGCAATAGCTTTCTTATACAGCCAACACTGTGAAGTATGAGTTGCTGTAACAGTTCTTGACAAAGAAGAGGTCGAACAATATGCTCTTTATCAGCAAGAGCAAGGATTCACACTTGCCTCAGTTAAGGAGCAAAACTTCATTTGTTATCTACCCCCTTCTTCTGAAATATTCCATTTTATCTAATATCAACCTTTCCATCATGTATCTTCATCATTTCAGCTGCTGCTTTTATGGTTAGATTGTCGAGATCGATTGTCATTCCCCTGCAACTCTGCTGGATCTGCAAGTTACAGGTTCAAAATTCTTAGCATTCATAATGCTACAATTTCCATGTTTTTGAGCTAATTCTGCACCTTACGTTGGTAATTCCTGTTGAGAGGATACTATGATAATTCTTAGTAACAAACATTTGTATCAGCACTTTTATGTTTTGAATATGGAGACGTGTGTTAAACTTGCCTAATACTGTTCTAATTATATAGGTTTAGGATTATTTTGGAAGAGTTGGTTTTAGTCTTTGATATGTCTTTGATATGCATGGCATCTTCTATGAACTTATAAGCGCTCTTTTGGATGCATTAATGGTTATTTTTTGATAATTGAAATATGTGTGAAACCAAGATATAAATAATATGACCCTAAGTGCATGCATTCAACTATGAACCAGAATCAAAACTTGGCGTAATAATCGAACACTTTTCACTTTGGGGTTGTTTGGATTTAAGGAATTGGGTGGAATTGAGGAAGTGGGAAGTGTCTTTTCATATTTTCGCTGTTCATCCAAACACCGGAAAAGGAAAATGAAAAAGTTTTTTTTACCTTTTCTCTTTTCTCTTTTACACAACTATTTCTCACTTTCAGAGTGTTACAATTATTTTTGTGGTCATGCAAATCTCATTTGTAATAAGTTGTAACACAAAACAGTTAATTTTTTACTCATGTAAATTTTACTTGCACTCTAATTACAGTCTATTTTTTTATTTTTTTAATTAATTTTTATTTTAATACTATTTTGCGATCAACCTTATGGTTAACTTTTCCACTTCCACTTCCACATTACCATCCAAACACTGGAAAAGACATAATATTTTTCAAACCATACTTTCCAACAACATCCAAATACCAGAAAACTTACTAATCAATTCTCAAGTTCTAAAGGAAACTATTACCACTTCCTCACTTCTTCACTTCCTCACTTCCAACCTTAACCAAACAGGCCCTTTGAGATTTTCACCTATAGTAATCCTTCATGTATTATAATTTATTTTCAGTGGTTTTGACGCAGATGACCTCTCTCCTATATCCGAACGCTTTCTTGTTTTGTTTTATTAGTTACTACACATCATTAACAAGATTTACTCTCTACCTTGTGTGAGGAGATCTCATTTTATTCATTCAAGAAAGAAGAATATCTGGAGACCATAAAAACTTTCACTAGGCTCTAAGCATGCTACTGTTGTTTGGCAACTTTAGTCAGAATCCCTATTTCCTTTCCCGTTGGCCTCTCCTCACTCGTCTCATTTCTCAGATTAATCAGAACGCTGTGTCCAGTTTCCTTTGGAACTTCTCCATGTCCTGTACAGCACTATGCATTATTCTTTTCTCACATTCTCTCTCTCTCTTTTTGAGTTTTTATAGGCTCATGTTTCTCCCGCCTCCTTGAAGTCCTGAAGTGAGATGGCATTGTTCTATTATAACCTCTGTTACTGCCTTTTCTTCTTCTTCCTCCTCCTGGTATTAGGTAGATCACATGAACAAATTATACACAATCAAGATCTCCATTCCCTCATCTCCTTCAAAGCCTCTGCAGATGTTGCCTCCAACTCTTCCCTCAACACTTGGGTTGGCTCCAATCCATGTTCTGGTTCATGGGCTGGTGTGAAATGTAACGGAGGCCGGGTCGTCAGCATCCATCTTGACGACGCCTTTCTAGTAGGAAATGTCGCTTCACTTCTTAGCATAAGCCATCTACAAGTTCTTAGTCTAAGAAGAAATGATCTCAGTGGGTCTCTACCTCATCTTTCTAACCTCACAAACCCGAGACTGAAGCATCTGTTCCTTTCACACAATCAGTTCAGCGGAGCCCTAAACATCTCCCTCCCTTATTTACTCTCTCTTAGAGTTGAGAACAACAATTTCTCTGGTGGGCTGGAGGGATTGCTGGTGCCTGCTGTCAGTAACTTCAATGTGTCAGTGAATCGTCTAACTGGTGAGATCTATCCCCAATTTTTAAGATTTCCAGTGTCAGCATTTGTTGGAATCCAGCTCTTTGTGGATCACTTCTTCCTAACTGTGTAAAGAACACCCAAGTGTCCATTGCCACCAATTATACTACTGAAATTAGCCCATCTTCAACTAGTTCAGTTGGTGATGCTTATTCTAGGACAAGCTTAGCTAAACTTGGCGTGGGCAGAGTCTTGGCCATCATAATAGGAAATATAGTGGTGATTTCCACGGCTTTGGTTATTGTTATAGGGATATACATTCGGTTTTCTAGGAAGCATGCAGTGTCACTTGCTGCATCTGGTAGTGTTCAAGGGCTTCAGTCTGATCATGGTTTTTCTGAAGAGGAAGAGAACAAAAAGAAGGATAAGGGATTGGTTTGCTTTGAAGGAGGGGAGGATCTGAGACTAGAATGCCTTTTGAAATCTTCGGCTGAAGTTTTGGGTAAGGGCTCGACGGGAAGCACATACAAGGCAGTTTTGGATGATGGGCTGGTGGTTGCAGTTAAGAGGCTGAGCAATGTTCGATTTCCATCGTTTAGCAAGTGTTTCAATCGGCGACTGAACCTGATGGGACGGTTGAGGCACAGCAATGTTGTGAGCCTGAGAGCATATTGTAATGCTCATGAGGAGAAGCTCCTTGTCTATGACTACATGCCTAATGGAAGCCTTCACTCCCTCTTGTATGACACCGGTAAGTCCTCTACCCCTTTCGAGAAATTTCTTTCTTTAGATAACAGTAGTAGAAAAAAGTAAAATAGACATCACAAAAAAAAAATGTTATTACAAAATTTTCCTTTTGATCTTAGTTTAATAGAATTGATGACCAAACTTAAGTTCTTACTTCACATAACTTGCATAAAGAAAACTTATAAATTTCATGAGGGGAGGCACAAAAGAATCTTAAGGATATTTTGGAGGAGCAGGATTGTCACAAGTATTTATATGACTGAATTGTATAAATTGATGGGTGAGCCATAAAGTCAATTATAAAATTGTCTTCTTAAAAGGAAAACTTAATGAAAGAAGCACTAATATTGCAAATATAGTTCTTAATTTCTATTTCTTTCAGTTAGTATGAAATTCTCTAAAATTGAAACCGAAGTTCAGATCACCAAATGTGTAATTCCCCAAACTAAATGAGGATCAGCGAGATAAGAATTCAGAGATAACTCTGAGATGTGGTACTCATATGTCCTCAATTTTGACAGGTAGAGGAAGCAAAAGAGGCAGAGGTTTAGACTGGAAAAGTCGGAAGCATGTACTTATGGGAGCGGCACAAGGCCTTCACTTCATCCACAACTTCCCTTCACGGCCACCATTAGTTCACGCTAACATCAAGCCATCAAACATTTTCATCGATGAACATGGAAGTGGTTGCATCTCTGAATGGGGCCTAATGGTTTTCGCCAGCAACACTTGCCGAGTGTCTCCTCTTCATTCTTCCACTGTTTTCTCTAGCAAGATGGAGTATGCAACCACATCAGCTTGGCATGGTTACAGAGCCCCCGAGCTCCTCACAGGGAAGGAGAAGGCGACTCAGGAATCAGACGTCTACAGTTTCGGAATGGTACTTTTGGAGTTGGTGACAGATAAGGAGATGGATGATGAGGCTAGCGAGGGGAGACGATGAGAATGGCGAAGATTGGGGTGATGTGCACTAAAGAATGCCCCCACGAGCGGCCAAAGATGAACCAGGTGGCTAGCATGATTGGTGAATTGTTGTAGGAAGGAAGATGTCAGTGAGAAGCCTGAAGATGTTTGTGTGCACTTTTGATTCTATTGCTAAATGAACCTCTCCTCTCCATTAGGAATTGCTGATTGCTTTATCTCCTTGTTTAAACTGAATATGTCGTTGTCAGTTGATATGTTGCTTCCCCTTCAAACAAAGTTTGTGTGTGAGTCAAGAATGCGTAGTTTTTTTTTCAAGGGTTGTGAAATATCGTATGAAACATAATTAATATTCACTCAGGATTTGAATAAGAATTGAATTTTAATTATTAAGACTAATAATGATCAGATAGGATATTAAATTGTCGTATGCTATTCTCTCTTGATTATTTATTGATTTAGGGCCTGTTTGTTTCGTTGCAAAACGTCGCAAGTCGTAAGTCGTAAAATGAGAATGAAAAAAGTGAACTGTAGCAGAGAAAATATATTGTGTTTTACGGTGTTTGGTTGATAAAGTGAAGTGTAAATGAAAAAGTATATTGCGTTTTACGGTGTTTGGTTGATAAAGTGAAAGTGTAAATGGTAAAGTATATTGTGTTTTACGGTGTTTGGTTGGTAATGTAAAAGTGTAAGTGAAAAAGTTGACTACAAATTAACTGTAGTAGTGATTTAAATATTATAAATACTATTAAATTAAATCTACTATTACAAATTAAATTGTATTAATAAATTTGAGATAAAAAATTAATAATCTTAATATTTTATTTATAACAATAATATTAATAAAATATTAGTATAAATAGTAAAATATTACTAAAATATTAACTAAATAAATAATATAAAATTTTAAGAAAATCTAAAGAACAGTAATAAAATTTTAAGACTACTAATAAAATATAAATATTAAAAAATCTTACAACAATAATAAAATATAGTTATAATATTATAATATTACAAATACTTGAAAATTATTATAATATAAATTTTATTATAATATTATTATAATATTATAGAAATATAAAATTAACAAAGTAAAATATAATTATAATTTAATAATAAATTTTCATTATAGTATTATTATACTGAATTATTATTACAATATTAACATAATAAAATATTAATATAATAATAAAATATATTATGATATTAATAAAATAATTTTTTATATTAAAAAATAAATAATTAAATGTATAGTAATTTTATATTAAAGTATAATATTGTTATATTAATTTAATATTAACTCTAAATAAAATAATAAAAAATGGAATAAGTATTAATAAAATAATAAAGTATTAAATAAAATATTAAATTAAAATATTAAATTAAAATAGTAAAATATTAAATATTAAAACAATATTTAAAACAATAAAAAAAATTAAAGATTAAAAATATAAAATAATTAAATAATTAAATAAGAAATTGAACACTATTTAAAATATTAAATATTTAATAATATTAAATTATATATTGATTATTAAGTAACTGTTTTGAACTGTAAGTGTATTACAAGTGAGAGTTACATGACCACAAAATTAACTGTAGCAACTGCAAGTGGGAAAATATGAGTGTAAAAGTGAGATTTACATGACTACAAATTTAACTGTAACAACTGCAAGTGAGAAAAGAAGAGTTGCATTTTGCAACTTGTTTTTCAGCGAAACAAACAACAGAAAATGGAAAAGAAGTTTTACGACTTGCGTTTTGCGGCGAAACAAACACGCCCTTAGTCCTACACTAAATGTATGCGTAATCCTTTCCTTTTGGCTTTCGAATTTGATTTGAATTAATGAAAGGCTAAATTCTTTAAAATGCTACGAGCTGTCAGTGTTTTGCTCAAAAGTACCCTTACCTTTTTCTTTTTTTTTTTTGTGCTCTTGAAACTACAACAAATATTCTCACGTTTTTCTCAAATATACTTTATATTAGTTATTCCGTCTAAAATCGTGGCACCTGATAATCAGTATGACTAAAACCCCTTCTTTTTTTGATTCATAACCCTTAAAAAAAGGGAAAACCAACTCAAATGACTCAACGCTTGTTGGAACTGACCACACAAAATGAACCGGAGCCGTGGAATGAAAATCGGAACCGGATCAGGCCGCTGGTTCTCCAGTTCCAAATCGAATCAGAATTGGACCCTAGACGGTCTTGTTTTTATTTCATTTTTAAGAATCAGATTTTTTTTTTTGGGGGCCCTTTAGGCTGGGGGGGCCCTGGGCTCAAGGCCGGCCAACGTAACTGGATCCGTCCGATTTCGTAAACGGAACTGGAACCGGCCTGCCCCGGTCTGGTTCTGGTTTTCTCATACAGAGGAATCGAGAACCGTCAATTTCGGAACTGGGTTCAAGTCAAGCGCTTGTGCACCTTTTTGAGGTGAGCATTGCTCCTTTACTCTAAATAAACTAAAGTAATTAAGTTGTCCTCTCTCTGGTTGAAGCAGCATTAGCCACTGATTTGGAAGTTGTCTCATTAGTGAACACCATTTATGGCCATTCAAAAGAGAAGTTTTTAGGAAAACCTTCGTTTATTGCTCTGGACAATAGTCCAAGGATGAGCTTTTCTAAGAACTCCGGCGTCCTCATAAACTTCAGCGTTGGATCAGTCGAGAGCAGTCTCGCCGTTGTCGAGTTCAATGAGAGTCGGATTTTGTGTAGAAAATTGGAAATTTTGTTCGCTGATTTCTTTTTCTTTTTCTTTTTCTTTTTCATTTTATTTTAACGGTGTTAGAGATTTATCAGAAAAATTAAAAGTTCTTGGCACTTTTGAGAAAAAAGAAAAAGATGGAGGTAATTTTTCTTTAGCAAAATGTTGATAGTTCATTATATTTTTGAAGAATTTAGTCTTAATAAAACTACAAAAGCAAGGATTAGGAACTTAATTAGGAGTATAATTCATTCTGTACTCCAACTCCAGCTCCCGTTGCTTTGCTACTAATTCGATTAGAACTTGGACTAAAACTAGAATAATAATTTCTCTTTAAGTTTCTTCTTCGTTTTCTTTTTCTGTACTGAATTTTTCTTTTATTAATTTGACAGGCCCGCACAAGATCCGACCCAAATAAATATGATTCCTGTACAAACTAGAAGTCCATAATACATACAAAAAAAATAATAATAACAGTTATCAGTTCTATATTTTTGCACCAGTGCCACAGATTAGAAGGGAGATAAAGATAAATTACTCATTACTTCTAATATGATACGGTAAGCACATTGTCTAATTTTGGTACAAGAAATTAGCGATACATAGTTCATTGAACTTTCTAATTACCTAAGAGACCTATTTGAGTGCAATCCCAAAATGATAATGTGTATTTTTCTTTTTCTACTTTTCAAATAACAACTTTTTTAATTAAGTAAACTGTGTTCTTTACAATTTTCTAATTCTATTTCCATCAACCTGTTTGCCATCAGAGCTGCCCCCCAGCAAAAACATGAAAAAAGAAGGGAAAATTATTTCTGTACCCAAAATTCAAAATTCAAGTACTCTTAAACCCAAATAGATTTAGAAATACTGAATTAACCGAATCCATGCCTTTTCTCCATACCAATATCTGGAATTAAGAACAAGAACCCGCAGGGAAAAGGAAAACTCTTAACACAGAGAGTAAATGCTGTGAGTTCAATACACCAGCACCCATCATCCTTTAATAATCTTTTATGATAATGCTTATTGTACTGCTAATTTTATATTATATTATACAGATATATGAAGTCTACTCTCATGAATTGTTAGTGTGACTTACTTGTAATCTAAAGTAGTATAATCTAATACAATATTAATAGTACAATTAGCATTACTCAATGTTTTAACAAGAAGACGACGATGGGGCTGCGATGTGCAGGTGGGGGTCACGTGGAAGAGGCAGGCGAGGGGTTGTTCAAAAACTACTTTCAACTTGTGATTCTTCAGACAAAGAGCAACATGGAGATTAGATAACTGAAAACCAAGAATCTCTTACAAAAATGCGAGCATGTGTCGAAGAAGACGATGCTCCAGATGATATGGAAGAAGGACTATATACCACAAGTCTTTAACATATTGATCATCTTCGTCACTTAGGCCCCTTATTCTTAAGCCAATGGGTGGAAAATTTCAAGTTAATTTACATGAGGAGAAAATTTGGAATGAAAATATTATCAAATTGCAATAGTATGATGTTTTCTAAACCAATGTGTTAGCATTTAGTTTTTGAACAAAAAGAAAGCTAAATTTGCTGATGTAACAGATATATAATGTTGTCTTGTGCTTGAATCTCATTTCTCCATTTTTCCGTTTTAGGTTTTGTCCTGATTGGGCTTGGATCCCAATGAAGACAAGTTAAACTGGCCCTGTCAAGCCTTGGGCTTGAATCACAACATGTCAGCAATTTGCACCGGGTGTAGGACCATTCTTATTCTTTCAAAATATATTTCTTTCAACTTCAAATTTGAGAATTTCTCTTATTTTTGTTTTATTTTGAGAGTTCTAATGATAATGGTTTTCGTGTGATTTGAGTAATACCTTATATTTCTAGCAAAGGGAAAGATGTCCTAATTATGTATCAAAGTATATTAAAAAACATACAATATTGAAAAGATGTCATCATCCATATATCAAAGTACATAGAAAAAATAATATTTGAAATTGAATACATATAAAGTGAAAATTGTCAAAACTTTTAACACACATACAATGTATTTTTGGGGTTCAATCTTAGCATTGAAAAACTTTTTATGCGCTATATGTTTTGCATATTTTTCATAACATGTATTTTGTATTTTAAGATTGATTTTTTCCTTAATTACAGTATTTGGGATAACAACATTGGTTCAAGTCATTTAATAGCAGATGAGTAAAGAATTAGTTAAGGTGAAAAGGATGTTAAAAGTAGTGGCTAATCATCACACAGTTAATTGAAATGTGACAAGAAATTAATAATAAATTAATAAATTATGTGACCTCTTGGCTCACAGTTCCGTGTACACATTGCAGACGTCTCTCTCTCGGATTGTAGAGGACAAATTTATTAAGAGCTGAGAGCTACCCATTCATTGGCTTTGCCTGATTTTGGAGTTTTTTGTGAGATTTTTATATTAGTGCGTCCCGCAAAAATTTTTTTCTTGTGGTGAAAATCTGAAAATTTAAAACAACTAGAGTCTAATCAGGACTGTAATTGGTGTTAAATGTTTAATTAGGAGTAATTTTAAAATCTATTAGCTTGCTTATATATATATATATATATATATATATATTATATATATATATATATATATATATATATATATAAAAGGATTGGAGACATGTTTTGTTTTAAGGGTTTTAGCAAGCTAGTGTGACAAGGAAAGGTTAAAAGAAAAGATAAAACGCATAGTTGGACTCAAGATGTTTTGTTTTCATTCTTGTTTGAAAGAAGATTGTTATTATGGCAAGCAACTTTCATGTATATATGCAATCTTGACATGATGTTATATGTAAGATTTTTTTTTATTTTTTTATTTTAGGAAATTATATGTAAGAGTATGTTATAATGAAACTTTTCTTAGTTATCTGATAATATGCAGTATTATTATGTTGCTCTATCAATGAGGCAGAAACCTTGTTGCAATGTCCAAAGAGGTTTCCAGAGAACAGAAACTGAAGGCTTTTGAATGAGGAATGGGGATCTGTTGAGCTTTGTGAAATCTATCAAATACCAAGTAATTAAATAAGTAATTCTTTATTTGAAAGGCAAACCTTGCAATTTTGACATTATGGTTGATATCCCAGGTTTTATGCGACTCAGAATCAACTGGCATATTTGTTTCTCTGTGATTTCAGAGAGTGGATATTTCTTCTAACTTGCACTGAATTATTACCTTCTTCTCTCATCATCATTTTCTTTTTCCTGTCCTTTTAATTTGGGCACATACATTCTACCCATTCATTTTCATCTTACAAATGATTTCTGAAAGAAGAAAAGACCAATTCAACATTCAGGGTTTTTCATAAACCTGACATATTTTGCTACCCAAGTACAGCTCATGTATAATACTTCTTCAGTTCTATATATGAACATCTAATTCAATATCCCTCTCCCATAGCCTACGAAATCTTACAACAATCTCATCTTCTATCTAGCAAATCTCCCAAACTCACAATCACCACCTCCTCCACTCTACATGTACAGTGCTACTATGAGAAAGATTACAGAACTTCATCAGAGAGATCGTTTCTTGATCAATTTTCTGCCGATTTAAAGCCCATCGTAGTATCCCCCGAATGATATGTGAGCCCTTGTCATCGGAACTCCCCTCACCACAGAAAGCGCATGGTTCAGTCTAGTTGCCTGCTGCATCACTTGCTTAATCCTCTGCATATCCACAATAAGTCACACTCAGTGCACAATCATAAGAAATAAGCAAGATGAGAGTTGATTCAAAATTTTGAAAGATTTTAGACCTCTTCGTCAGTGCAGATCTGGAACTGAATTTTCTGATTCTGATGCTGATTCCTTTGCATCTGGTGCCCGCCAAGTATGAAAATGCATAGGGTTGCTGCAGCCACACCAATGGAACAGAGAGCTCCCACACTCCCCATCACTCTCCACCTCCAAAATTTAATCCCAAACTGCTTCTCTTTGATCTCTGCAGGCTCTTCAAGTTCCATCTCTTTCTCTGAATTCTTCTGGTCCTTGCAGAATTCCTCCTCTTCCTCCTCCTCCTCCTCGCTATCAAACAACATATGCTCAGGCTCAACCGGAGGCATGATTGTGCCTTTCACACTAAGCTTGGGAGATTCTATCCTCGTGTTGACGAACAGTTCATCATCCTTCAATTTCTTGAACAAGACAATTGATGCTGCATCATGAGAATCAGCCACAATCATTGGCATATGCTGCTGCGGTGGTGGCGGCGGCGGCGGCGGCGGCACGACGCCAATATCTTTACTCTCTAGAGAGATCATCGGATGATTTTGAACTTTTTCCTCTATCATTAGCCCCGAACTCTTCTCCTTGGTGGAGAAGTAGTCGGCATCAAAGTCCTTCACGAACAACAAGCCCTTCTCGCCCCCGAGGCCAAAGTCGACCAAGGCGTGGTGGGGGGGATCGGGAGGATCTCCCACTCACCAAAGTCCATCTCAAATGACTTCTCCATTGAAACCAGGGAAGAGTATAGGCTGTAGTAGTGTTTGAAGGATGAAAGTTGAAGCTTGGAGAGATTGATATAGAGAGTGAAGAGAGGTAGCTTTCTATGTGAGAGGTGAAAGAAAAGTAGGGGCAGCCCCCCCACGGTTGGCTTGCTGTTCAGGGAGAGATGGAAGGATTAGGGGAGGGCAAGGGAAGGTGGGTGGATTGTGGACTTATATTTCCTTGCTTGATTTGCTTGCTTCATAACTAGTGACAAAATGAGGAAAAATTTGGATTGGGGTCTGTAGTGACAAGGATGGCCAACCCTCTTGATAGTAAATGCAATGATGCATGATGCCATGGGATTAGGTTATCATGTGTGCATATATACTTTGAGTGTAGGGTAAGGATGTGGGCTTTTTATGTTCCAATTCTTGGACTGTCTTTAATATATTGTGATGACGATTATGTGCTAAATTGTCTTTAATATATACTTTGAGTGTAGGGTAAGGATGTGGGTTTTTTATGTTCCAATCCAGATTTAGAAACTTGTCTTTAATATACTGTGAGATTTTTCTCCTCTATCCATCTTATTGTTAAAAATGAGATGTTAGATGTTGTTTAACACTCTCTTAAAGATCAAATTTTATTTTATTTTATTTCTTTTTTTCTCAAAATCCACTTAAAATGTGTGCTTGGCACAATTGTCGCATATAGGTGGCTCTAATATTGCACAAAATTCTCAGCCATCTGCTTGAACACCTTAAACTTATGATGATGATTATGTGCTAAATTTTATATTGTTTAAGGAGTTAAAAAGGTTGCAGATTTCTCCTTTAGATTCACACTGGCCAGCAGATCATCATATGGTTTTGTAATTTTGCATTATTTAAGACTCATGAAAAACAAGTGCCTCTACTTGTGTCTGAACTTGAATTATAACGCAGTCGTATTTTTTTTAAAAAACAAAATCTGCTTAAAATACATGCAATACACGCTTTGTTCGATTTAATAGCAATATTAAAATCTCTGACGTTGCACCAAAACTAGGTATTTGTGATAAGAATTCAGTTCCCGTATGTTTGATAGACTCAAAAGCAATGCGGTGCCCCAAAATTGAAAGGAGATGGGCCAATATGTCTCCCACCTCCCATTGCCTCCCTTCTCTACAGTGGATGCCATGTTCCAATCAAATGATGCTAGCAACCACCTAAAATACTTCCATGTTACAACTTGATGGAAATGACATCCCTCATGATTCCAGGATTGATTAATGGCTATAGAAAGGATCAAGAAGAAAAGGATCAAAGACCCTTGCAACCATAATATAGAACTAATGCCCTTATCCTAAAATGATAGCTTTCTCTCTACCTTGAAGCTACCAATAAAAAAAAAGCTCAATTTCAGTCACTATCCAACTAGAGAGAAGTATTAGTTGCTCCAAGTAGCCAAAAAGACTTGGTTCTTCTCTAATTTTTTTTTCCTTCTTTTTTAAAGTGTTTGTTAATGTGAGGGGTTGGGTTGGTCAAATTTTATCAAGGCCTTCTGTTGGCTTTACTGCTTAATCCCACTTGAAATTGTTGATGGGATTGAGTGAAGTAGGGAAAGAAGAACCAGCTGGAATAAACTTTTAACCAACAAGCATTAGTTTTTTGCTTCCTTTATCAGTCCCCTTTCAATAGATAGTGAAGAGATTCTCTTTGGAAAGGAAAATGAAAAGAAGATAGTGGGTTGCTTGAGGTCTGGGCAGATTGATGGTGATGGGATATGGAGGAAAGTTGAAAATGAATCCATGGACATTTTATTACCAATTCAAGGGTTTAGGTATCTAATCAGCTTGAAGAAGAAGATGGACAACTTAGATAACCAATGAATCGCCTAATTAAGCACATATGCCCAAGAATTATGTGGTTTAGATGCAAAGCTTTGTTGTGCGCCGACGACAACAACCGATAGAGGATCTCACAGATCTCAAACACAAAGAACAACCCAACAATCACACGAAAAACGCACAATCACAAAGAACAAGATTTAACGAGGTTCGGCCTCAATGCCTACGTCCTCAGGGCAATCAATGGAGAGATTTATATTTAGGAAGATGATTACAATAGCTCTTAGTCTCTTTGAATGCAAGAGAACTCTCAGCTAATACAATTTTCGCAGGGTTTCTTCAAGATACTACCCTAGAAATCAACATTAGGCTTAAATACCCAAATTTGCGGAGCAGCAGATTTTCGCCCAAACCCGACTGTCGGTCGACCAGGCCGGTCGACCGACCTCCACCCCGGTCGACCCGGTCGCCGACCGAATTTAACCGAGAGTTTGGCTCTTTACAGTCAGGGTCTTTCGGTCGACCGGCCCGGTCGACCACCTAAGGCCCTGTGCATGTTGTGCATGTCGGTCGACCGGACCGGTCGACCGGACCGGTCGACCGACCCGACTGTTTTTCTGCTGCTGCTGCTATTTCCAGCTGTTGTTCCCTTCGTCTTCGTCGTCGACTTCCTTGGCGATCACTCGACGACCCCTCGACGATCCTTATCAACTTCCCCATCAGTAAACTCTCTCTTTCCAACAATTCTCCACCTCGGCGAAGATTTCCAAATCTGAGCCGAACTCCAACGAACCCCAGTCCATCACCTGGTGAAATCGACACACGATCTCGGCGAAATTGACACACGATCTCGGCTTGCGCGCACCGGTCGAAATCGACACACGATCTCGGCGAAATCGACACACGATCTCGGCTTGGAATCTTTGATTGACTCATCTATTCCTGGAAAACATCTCACATGCCTTCCCTGCACTTCACCTTTGTATGACCCGGGAAAGGAGAAAGACAGGAATTTGCGGTAAAAGTTTCCCTTGAATCAGATGAAAAGGATTACAACAAAAACACTGTTCCTTCCGGTTACAAGGGAGGGAGAATATTGAATCTTGAATTCCCCCTTTATTTAATGCTGGGTTCTTCGTGTGGCGGTGGAGAGTGAATCTTGTTCTCCGTTGACCAGATGACCGTCCTTCTGGGATCTCCTCTTTGGCCGGTAGAAAGAGTAACTCAGCTCTCTCTACCAAAACTCTAAAAGAGAAGGTAGGCGAAAGCTAGCTCGTATGCAGCGAACTTGCTGAAGAGTTTTTTTCTCTCCCTTTGTTGATGATCCTCTCTTGGATGCCTGATCCTCTTCTCACCGTGTGTATTTTCTGATTGCCGATCGTCAAAAGTCCGACCTTCTTCATAGCGACGGGGCTATTTATAGAGGTTTAGGGGTGATCGTGCCCCCTAAAAGTGCTCCACAATGAGGGGCCACTTCCCGCTACTTGCGCGGTGACTGGCCCCGTAATCCGGGTGGTTACAACTGAGGCGCGGGTTTAGACCCACGCGCCTTGTTGCTGAGACGCGGGTGTCGGGCCGACGCGCCTTGATGCTGAGACGCGGATGTCGAGCCGACGCGCCTTGATGCTGAGACGCGGATGTCGAGCCAACGCGCCTTGATGCTGAGACGCAGATGTCGGGCCGACGCGCCTTGATGCTGAGACGCAGATGTCGGGCCGACGCGCCTTGATGCTGAGACGCGGATGTCAAGCCAACGCGCCTTGATGCTGAGACGCAGATGTCGAGCCAACGCGCCTTGATGCTGAGACGCAGATGTCGAGCCAACGCGCCTTGATGCTGAGACGCGGGTGTCGGGCCAACGCGCCTTGATGCTGAGACGCGGGTGTCGGGCCAACGCGCCTAGAACTTGAAACGCTACTTTTTTAATGGCTTGTCTTCTAGTGATTTTTAGACAGCCTACAGAACCCCTCCAAAGTTTTCGATATTTCGCAGTTAACTGGGACAGATTTCGAAATACTTTGGACTCTAGCTGAATTCACCTCTATGACTGGACTGTTAATGCTCCGGGTTTGATCTTATCTGGAGTTGGTCTTCATGAGTGTACTGTTGAACTCTTTGAAGCCACCAGAGTTTGATCATGTTGAGTGTCTAGATACACAGTCTAAACTTCCCCGATTGCTTTTAAGTCTGTCAAGGGGGTGCTTTAAGCCAGGAGTGGTTGGTCGTCTGCTCGTGCCAGTGTACTGTTGAACTGATTTTGCAGAGGTAGGAGGCCGAACGCAGGTTCCTTTTGAAAAGCAGAAATGGTACTGCTTTAGAGACGCGATTTATGTAGGGTGCGTCCGTTGGCAATGGAAACGCGCCCGATCTTCCATGAGGCAGACGCGATGTTGGGCCCGCTGGGTCGGACGCAGACTTCGTAGAGAGACGCGACCTTCCGAATGCATTTATGGAGATGCTGACGGGGCATGTCCATCGAAGAGGTGCGTCCCTTGGGTGCGAATCTGTGCCATGTCATGATTACGCCGCCAGCTGGCCTGGGAAACCGGCATGATTTCACTTTTTGGCGCGCGGATTTCCTGGTTCATTAACTGAACCGCGCCACGTGTCAAATGATGACTCGCCGCGGAGCCGTGGCGCATGATCTTCTCTGTTCAAAAATGATTTGGTTCCACGCGTCAAGCGGTGACTTGCTGCAGCGTCTATCGGGCCACACGCTGCGTATCTTTGCGTCTTATCGGGCCACACGTCGCGTATCTTCGCGAATCCTTGTGCCTATAAATAGCCACAGTTGGAGAGATACCTCTTCTTCTCCGAACGCACTTGCTCAAGAAGAGAGTTCTCTTCTTCCTCTGTTGAACTTGTTCATCTCCTTTATTGGACTTTTGAACTAGTCATCTTCTTTACTGAACTTTTAGATGGCACCCAAGACCAGCCAACCGCATCTTCCTCACGGGCGACCGCCGCCGAGGCCCAGAGGGGTGCTTCTTCTGCGCAGGACGCTGCTCTCCCAGGTATAATGCCTTTTAGGCGTGGATTTCGCCATTAATGGAAGCTTATAGGACCCTAAGAATTTTTAACACAAGATATAACTCGTGTTTGATTCTCAGACGCGGTCTCAGACGCAGTCTTTGAGTTGATAACCGAGGCGCGGGTTTGGACCCTCGCGCCATTGGGTCCTGCGCTTCAGATTCTTCACTTAGAATATTTCTAATTGTGAAGGGTTCAGACGCAGACTTGGTTTACAGAACGCGGATTTGATCCTTGCGTTCTGTTTCATCAGCTGCTGATTTTGATGAATCTGGCACCCGAGTCCAAACACTTAGGCATCTGGGGATGTGAAAGGAAGGGAGTTACCCTCCTTAACTTCTGGCGATTATGGTGATGGAAGGGTTAAGGTGGATAACTCCCTTCTTTTCGCACCCCTGAAGTGACATCAAGGAGAATATGGTGGAGACGCGAATCCTGCAGGTCTGGACGCGGATTTGATAATTCCTGCGTCCAGTATCTCTCCTGCGTTTGGGCGCGGTTTTGCAGGTCTGAACGCGGATTTGATAACTCCTGCGTCCAGTATCTCTTCTACGTTTGGACGCGGTTTTGCAGGTCTGGACGCGGATTTGATAACTCCTGCGTCCAGTATCTCTTCCGCGTTTGGGTTATGAACACTTAGCATATAAAGTATCTAACTAAGTGTCTTTTCCTTTTGCAGTGCCCCGTCCTCCTGCCTCACTCGCCAAGACGCGCCACTTTGGACATGTAGGTGGTGCTGATCAGGACTTGACCTTTGTGCTACGAAGGACTGCCCCTGTGACTGCTGACAAGTCGCCGGCTCGCAAGGAGAGGCTCTCTAATGTTGACATGAGAACTCTTCGGGTACTTATGACCGATACGGCATTCACAACGGATGCTCACGTCAAGTTGGAGAAGCCTGCCTTCTTCTTCGGAGATCATATCAAAGATGGCGGCCAGCGTGTGTATGAAGGGACTTATAAATGGCTCCGTCAGATAAAGGGTGGAAGGTTCTTTCTTCCGAGCATGGAGAGGATGTTCCTGATGTCCTACTTCCAGCACATGTCCGTCCCTCGGAAGATGGAATGGGACATTTCTCGATATGTCCCCGAGATTACCCTCGGTGATTTGGGTTCCCATAAAGTGCATCGTCATGATAGCCATGACAGGTCGGTTCTCGGCCTATTCCCTGGGTCGCGCAAGTCTGAGGTTCCGGCGGGAGAGATACCACAACTCGGCACTACCTTCCTCAATGCGTTCATGGAAGCGGAGGGTGATTACCCGGTCGGGTTCCGTGTGCCCGGGTGGGTCCATTCCACGGAGAACTACTGGTGGGGCAGAATGGTAGGTTTCGTCCTCACCGACCTTGGGGATCTACTAAAGCGCATGGGGCTGTACGTGGCGGTCAGGGCCGTACAGTGGGGTATCCCACCAGGCTCTCATAACTTTTTTGGGATCCTGGAGCGCTACAATTCGCTGACGGGGACATTCTTTACCCCGTTGGAGAGATGGGCCTTGCACTGCACGAGCTGCATGATGTCTCGGGGTTAGCAACAGGGGACATCCCGTATGAGGAATATGTCCCGACCACTGAGGAGCTCCACCACTTGAAGAAAGAGTTTCCTCGGGTGTACGAGACTTACTGGGAAGTGATGTGTCACTTCCACATTTGTGGTCAGATAACCACCTGGCGGTCGCAGGGGGTCAAGCAACTGTCTTGGGCCAGTTACTTATTTAATGGTATCGATAGTAAAGACACTCCGATAACCCGACTGGTTCCCAGTTCCGACAGGGAGATTGAAGACAGGATCGACCAGGCTTCTGAAGGCTTCTACACCACGGTTTCGAACGAGGACGGTTTCGACCCTGACCTGGTTTTTGAAAGCTTCCACCATCAAGCCCGGACCCCTATCTCCGATAGGGCACTGTTGGCAGGCTTCTTGATGCTGTGGCTGAAGCGTTGTGTGGTGCCCACGCTGCCACATGAAGTTATTGTTGCTGACGTAGTGTACCCGGCGGTGCTCCTGGCTCATAGCAACCCTATAGCCCTTCTCCCGGCCATGGTGGCTGGCATTCAGAGCGGGTTGCGGGCGCTAACCCAAGAGTTTCTGCGAGGCGCCGAAAACTGCCGACTCCCACGGCAAGCCGTATGTCGACTCAGAGGGGAATCCGACGGTGAAGCGTCCTAACCCTCGGATCGAGCTGCCTTATACGTACCTTCTGGCTTGGTACGTGATGCACTGCCCTTCTTTGATGACGGCGGTGCGTTGGAGGGAGAGTTCCGTCCCTTTTGTACAGCGGTTGGAGGATTCGAGGTGGAGTGACGTTTATATATATTACGTCCGGAAGCGACTTTCAGATCCCGCGAATTACCAGATCAATCGCTGCTTCCCCGAGATCCCTGGTGCATCTTCCGGGGATCTATGTACTGATTCCGCGGGCTCAGATGGCTTCACGAGGTTATCCGCGGGAGCCTTTTGGTGGTTGATCAATATCCGGCCCGGATATGTGCTTTTCCGGCAAGGGACTTCATGCACCATCGAGCCGTACATGCCGAATCGTTTCGCTCGACAGTTCGGCTACGCTCAACTCTACGTCGGGAATCCCAACGCTCGACTCGCCTTCGAAGGGAACTTGTTCGAAGGTGCTCGGGCTTGGTACTACAGTGTGGCCGGAGGGACGGGAGCAACTTTCCGTCTACCTATCGAGGGGTCCAGGTGTCGCATGAGTTTCAGCTTCTGCACCTGGTACTCTCAGGTTAACCAGTCACCGGACTTCGCTCCGGGGTCTTCATGTATTGAGAGCATCAATATAAGTCTCGAGGCAAGGTCAGAGTCTGGTAAGCCCTCGAAACTCACCGAACAGTACCTGAAGGCCCAGAAGGAGGTCGGGAGAAGATCGGGAAGGGAGCCGCGGGCAGTAAGGGCGGAGCCACGAGCAACAAAGACTCGACAGTGGTGAGCAAGCGTCGTCAACGCTCTGCTTCAACTGCTGAACCTGCTCCCAAGAAGGTTCGGAGAGACTTGACAACCGAAGTCTCCCACTCTGAAGACATCCCTGCTGTCGTTGAGGTACCGAGGGAAGAAGACATAGCTGAAGAGGATGTTCCTTTAGTCCGCGCCCCTAGGTCGAGCAGCAGAGACCGTAGGTCTGCGGAGGAAGGGGAGGTTGTTGACAGAGCCACCACCGCTGACGAGGATGAGCAGCTAGAGGTCGACATCATGAGTGGAGGATATGTCAATATTCCCCGGTTTCAGTTCAACCCGGGTTTTTACTTGCTCATGAAGGGAGAGATGAGGCACAGCAACCTGGGTCGCCTTGTGTCTTTATCTCCAGTCCTCGGGCAGTTGACCCCAGTCCTACCACTGGGGTAATTGGTGGCAAGGCTCCAGCTGCAGAAGTCTCGAGCGAGGCGCTATCGTCTTCTTCACTCTCAGGGGAAAGCGAGTTTGAAGATGAGGTCGACTACGGTGATGAACCCGCTCTTCCTGATCCGAGTAAGTTCTCCCACATCTCAGAGGAAGAAATATACGGGGGTGAGCCATCAACGGTATCACAGCTGGCAATTATTCCCGCTGAAGGTACTCTTTTCACCTTTTGACCTAATTTCCCTTTTCATTTTGAAGAGGATGTTTTAACATTCTTCTTTTATGTTGCAGGGTTGGCCGGGGACATTGAAGCTGTAATCTCCTCGCATATCGAGGAGACGGTAAAAGAGCTGACCCAGTCCGAAGGAGTCGAGGCTTCAGTTGCCGAGATAACTCCAGAGAGGGCAACTACTGAAATTGGGGAGCCTTCCATTTTGCCGGAAGAGGAGGCAACCCCTAAGGCTGGGGAAGAACCCACTCTGCAGGGTGAAGAGGTTACCATTGAAGCCAGGGAGACTTCCACTCCACAGGATTCGCCCAAGGATTCGACATCTCTGGACCTCCCAGATGGTAAGGAAGTTCTGATATTTTAAATATTTCGCTTTTCTCCTTTGTGGCTAATGTCGCGATAACTTGCAGAGAGAACTGAGGGGGCTCAGGTGGAGAGTCCGACGATCGGTACCCTTCCAAAAGGCCACACAGCTCAGGTCTCGGTTGAAGCTTCTGAGGAGGTTGCGCTTACTACTCCATCATTAGCTGTGGAGGTTCCTGCAGAGATAACACCTCCGGAAGCGCCAGTGGCCAGTCTCGCTCTTGCCGTATCGACGGTCAGCACGACTCTCGTGCAAAAAGAGTTTGCTTGCACCCCTTTCCTCATGATAGAAAGGGGGTCGGGGAGTACTTCGGGTGATGATACAATGGATTTCCTGACACGCAAGACGGTGCAGCAGTTCCTTGACGCGATGCGATCGTGCATCGATTTTATCCTGTCTGGGCGTAGCTCTTTTGACTTTGCCCGGACGTTTCTTGGAAACATGGTCGGGAACATCGAATTAACTGGAGGCTCCTCGCTTGCCAATTCGTGTATGCTGTTGGTGGAGCGATTGGGAAGTGACTTGAAAGAGCTGAAGTCTTTGGACAATACTAGCTCTTCTCAAGAAGCCCAGGTCATCTTGACTAGGCTCCTAGCCAACCAGGAACGAGAGCGACAGGAGGTGGAAGCACAAGTTGCTGAAGAGGTCCGCAATCTCGAGCGTTCCCAAGCTGAATGTCAGAAACTGGCTGACGATTCAATGGAATCCGAGTTCATTCGACAAAACGCAGAGCTCGCCATTACCAATGCTCGGTCTGCCATCGCTAAAGCGGAAGCCTTGATCGCGGATAATGAGAGGACGCTTGCCACCATCTGGAAGAGGCTGGGGAGCAACAATCTGCGAAGGCTCAAGCTGAAGAAAGCCAGACCATTCATTCCTCCAGGTTAGAATCTCTGCGAGCACAGCTGGCTGCAAAACCCTTTTTATCTGAAGAGGAGCTGCGGGTCCAAGCCATGATGGAGGCTGAGAAGGCACGTCAGCACGAGATGCATCGTCTCAGGGAGCGTATCCGTTCTTTGCCGGATCAAGACTTTTAGCCTTTTCCCCTTTTTTTTGTAAAGAAGAGGCCACTCTATTAGAGTGTTTGTATCCACTTTTACTATTATCGATATAATAAAAGTTTTAAAGTTTTTGTTCCATCTTCTTTGTTTAGCTGTGGATGAATTCAACTCCCTGATCACTGGCTGTGAATATTGAACTTAGGCAAGACTAAGTTTTTCAATGAGACACGGCGTAGACTCTAAGTCTTCTTGATGAGACGCGGCATTGATCCATAGAGTGGGATGCGGTCATCCGTCCATAGGAGCTTAGATAGAACTAAGTCCTTTTGATGAGACGCGGCGTCAATCACAGGGTGAGACGCGGTCATCATTCCATAGAGTGAGACGCGGTCATCCGCCCATAGGAACTTGGATAGAACTAAGTCCTTTTGATGAGACGCGGCGTCAATCACAGGGTGAGACGCGGTCATCATTCCATAGAGTGAGACGCGGTCATCCGCCCATAGGAACTTAGATTTCACTAAGTCCTTTTGATGAGACGCAACGTCAATCACAGAGTGAGACGCGGTCATCATTCTATACGAACCTAGATTTCACTAAGTCCTTTTGAGGAGACGCAGCGTCAATCACTGAGTGAGACGCGGTCATCATTCCATAGGAACTTAGATTTCACTAAGTCCTTTTGATGAGACGCAGCGTCAATCACAGGATGAGACGCGGATTTGTCTGGCTGAGAAAGACGCAGCCAGGGGAGATGCGAGGGACGCAGCAGTGTTTGCTGAAGGGACACGACGCAGACATTCTTCTGGGACGTGGGTGGACGCCATTTAATCTGAAAGGGAGACGCGGATTCCTGGACGCGACTTTTACGCCTGCGTCTTGGTGCTACTTCCGAGGCGTTACATGCAGCCCGTCATAAAGATTTTAGGAGATCTTTTGAACGTCAAGTCTTTACTGTCGATTAGGAAACCGGGTCATCCGTTGTTTTCCAAGGCAGTTGTCCACGCGTCAATTTTTCATTGGACTTGGGCGTTTAATGCCCTTTAATGCAAAACCGGCGCTGGCGGTTGGAGACCAGTGTCTGCGACGGTTCCCAAAGCGACGCTCCACGCGTCAGTCCTCCATTGGGCTTTGACAGTCGTGCGCGACGGTTCCGATTGATGCACCATTAATGACAGTTATTAGGGTGTGCCTATAAATAGGGCTAACCCTCTTCCTCTTTAACAATCTAGACCTTGGACTGTTCTTCCTTTGGTTTGCTCTGAGAAGTCTCGCTTCCTTCAAAGTCTCTAAAAGAGATCCTGTGCTCATGGATGAAGATGACTCTGTGGATGAAGATGACCCAGGGCTTTTATGCTCCTATTTGGTCTCTTCAGGAGAAAGCACCTTTCATGTCTCTGTTCTGAGGCAGAGAGTTCTACTCTTGACGGAGGCCTCTGCAGGTATGCCGTCCCGACCTGCCATAATACTTGTAGTCCACCCAGGCTTGCACCTTGGCCCCTCTTAAGGAGATGTCACCATCTGAATGAAATCTTGGTGCATTCCTTTTCTGGAATTTGTGCCATTGATTTGAACGAATTCCAAATTGGGCTGAAATTTTCAGACCCGAATCTTGCAACTCTTGTTTATTCAACAGGGAGATGACAATTTTTGGCGTCTGAAGTTTCTCGCGTCTTGTGCTTTTAGACGCGGACATAAGATGAAGCTGCGTTTGAATCCTGTGTGTTCCACAGTTCTGATTCGCGTCTGTTTCTGCCACCGTGGAGGTTTTGGCTGACTGCGCGGATCATTCCCGCGTCTGCAGTCTGTGTTTGCGACTTAGTTTTCTCTGTTGGAATATACTAAGTTGCAGATCGTTCTGATTCTTTTGTTCCATTCCTTGCAGGTAGACTTGCTGGTTTGCTGGGCCCCTGGAAGGATGCTTTGGCCGGCGAACTTGTTCGATGTTCACCTATAACAGAATATATTATGGTCCTCGTCACCTATAAGAGAGTATATTACGTCTCTGACGAGGACCCAACCCTCGCCAATGTCTCTTCAGATCTCCTGCACCAATCATGTCTGTTGGTAAGAGATGGTCAGGGTGAGTATGACGGCGAGGGGGTTCCGGCGGTTGTGGTGGCGGATAGGATCCTCTTCCTCTCCCACTCCAGAAGTCACATCGAGGGCTCCTCATGTCTGCTGGATGGTCTGCTGGGGAAAGAGATGTTCATGAACGAAGGGTTGCAGGACCTTCTGCTGCCACCGGACCTCAAGAACACCATTGCTCTTAGCTTAGTCAGCTAGGGCGCTTTCGATGTTTACATCATGCATCGTGGTGTAACCAGCTTCTATTATAGCCACAAAACATCGCACACTTGGAATCAGACGCGGCTTATAAGGAGTGAGTGCAACCTCTAAGAGAGAGAGGGACTTCTTTGTACTCCTTAATTGTAACACTCAATCTTATTGTATAAGAGAGCATTCTTACTGTAACACTCTATCTTATTGTATAAGAGAGCGTTTTGTATCACTTTCATATGTTTGGAAATAAATAAAAGTGACACTTTTCTTTTGCCTCTTTCATTGTCTTGAACTTTTTGTCTTAGACTCGTAGAAGCAAAGAATCTTTGACTTTGTTAAAATTATGATGATAATCTCAACAAGTCAAACTTTGTAGGGAAAGATCCTATTTCAGGAACTCTCACAATACTGTCAGAGGTGTAATATTAACTTGACAGAGATGAAATAATTTTTTTTTTGTGGACCTGCCACTTTATAAGAGAAAGTGACAAGTAGAATTGGTACCCCCATGGAAGGTGAACTTTTATCAAGTATTTGGGATTAACTTGATTGAGCTCAGCTGGGGATTTGATGGAAACACTGTTGATGGTGTAGTATTAACCTAACAATGTTTTTAGGTGGACTTGTTAGTCTGTTGAAGAGAATAACAAGTGAGACTAGACTCGTGGGGGGTCTAGGAAAGTTTGTTACCGTTAGAGGTGTGATATTAACTTAACGGGTTGAAAGTGGTCCTGCCAGAAGTGTAATGTTAACTTGACAAGGATGTGAGTCAGAGGTGTGATATTAACTTAACTCAGAAGTGTCACTGTCATAGGTGTAATGTTTAACTTGACAGTGAGGGTAATGCTAGAGGTGTAATGTTGAACTTAGCATTGTCATCTCGGCTTGGATAAGGAAGTCGAGGAAAAGGTCAAAGCCATAGGAGTATTTTTGAACTTAGCAATGACTTGTATGCTAGAGGTGTGGTGTTAACTTAGCATCATCCATTTCAGCTTCGATATGGAAGTCTGAAGAAAAGTGACTGTCAGAGGTGTAATATTAAACCTGGCAGAAACTTGATTACTGTTTAGAGGTGTGGTGTTAAACTTTAACAGTAATTTGTCAGAGGTGTGATGTTAACTTGACAAAGATTGCCTCATGATAAGAGCAATTTTGAGGACCTGTCATTCTATTGGTGAGGATTGACAAGTGAAAATTTGAAGTGCCAGAGGTGTAGTGTTAACTTGGCAAATTTGAAAATTTGGTACTCCGTGTAGAGTTGACAAGCAAAATTTGTACTCGACAAGGAATATAAAAAAGTTTCCATTACCGGAGGTATAGTGTTAACTTAGTAATGGTTGTATTTTGTAGACCTACCTTCTGTGGATGAGAATTGGTAGGCGATTTTGGAGGAAAGAGTGGAGCCAAGTCCACTTAGGATTTTTAGCAAACCCTCAGCTATTAACGGATTTGAGGTGCCTTTACCAACTACCGTTTGAGTCGGGCTAGCCATGCTATTCCCCTCAGCATGATGAGTTGTCGAAGACTTATGTTGGGCTTAGAAGCCAACATTTTCCTCTATCCTTAGCCGTCGGAGGCGTCGGATCAAATGGGAACGTGTCCCTTAGGATTTTTAGCAAATCCTCAGCTGTCAATGGGTTTGAGGTGCCTTTACCAACTACCGTTTGAGTTGGGCTAGCCATGCTATTCCCCTCAGCATGATGAGTTATCGAAGACTTATGCTGGGCTTGGAAGCCAACATTTTCCTCTATCCTTAGCCGTCGGAGGCGTTGGATATTAATGAAGAAGCTCTTCTTGTTTTGATAAGAGGTGTACTTTTAACTTGATCAGCGGAAGAATACCATCTAAGGATAGTATTTCTTCAGGAACCTGCCATTGATCGGCATCATGAGTGTATCGCCATTTGACGTTATGAGACGATATGACCCATTTGAGTAGACTGACTCTACTACAAATGGCCCTTCCCATTTGGGTTGGAATTTTCCTTTTGTCTTGTGCGTCATCACCATGGGTCTTCTGACGGCTAAGACTAGGTCGCCTTTCTTGAAAGTTCGCACTTTAACTTTCTTGTTGAAGGCTCTGGTAATTCGAGCCTGGTAGAGCTCGATTTGCTGTTGGGCCTGCAGACGTTTATCATCTAAGGCCTCCAGTTCTTGGAGTCGCTGTCGATGCTTCTCCTCGGTTGTCATCTCCGCTGTCAAGGCGACGCGTAGAGATAGAATTTGGATCTCCAGTGGGAGCACGGCCTCACAGCCGTATACCAAAGAAAACGGCGTGGCTTTAGTTGGGGTTCGCACAGTTGTGCGGTAAGCCCATAAGCATTCACCCAACTTGTCGTCCCAGTCTCGTTGACTTTTCGAGACGAACTTTTTGAGAAGCTTGCCAATAGTCTTATTGAAAGCTTCTGCGAGGCCATTAGCGGCAGGATAGTATGCCGTTGAGGACACACTCTGGATTCTGAACTTGGCACAGAATCTCTGGAAAGCCTGGCTGATGAACTGGGGTCCATTGTCATGGACAATTCGTCGAGGTACGCCGAAACGATAAATAACGTGATGTTTCACGAACTTGATTACGTTCGACGACTTGACCTCCTTCAAAGGAATGGCTTCAGCCCATTTGGAGAAGTAATCGGTTATTGCCAAAATAAACCGATGTCCTTTTGATGATGGTGGGCTGATAGGACCAACCACGTCCATCCCCCACATTTCAAATGGCCAGGTAGAGGCCGTAAAGTGGAGGTAGCCTGGTGCTTGATGGATGAAATCGCCATGCACTTGGCAGGCGTGACATCTCTTGGCATAAGTGACGGCATCGACAATCATCTTGGGCCAGTAGTAACCCAATATTTGGAGTCGATGTGCCAATTTTGGGCCAGGTTGATGGGCTCCACACATACCGTCGTGGGCCTCTTTCAATACCTCTTGTGCCTCTTTTGGTGAGAGGCAACGGAGTAAGACCCCGTCATGCGATCGACGATACAATGTTCGCGTAATCGCATTATAGTAGAATTTGGAGGCTTTCCTTCGAATGACAGCCGCCTCTCTGGTGTCTTCAGGCAGAATGCCGTATAAGACGTAGTCGATATAAGGGAATCGCCAGTCTCTAGGCTCTGGACCGGTTGATGCTTCAAGTGCTTCTTCGCGGTGACGACCTCCCGTTGACTCCTGATAGCCCTCGAGAGCATTTCTCGGGCAATATAGGTCGTGGCTGTAGACGAATATCTTCTCCATTGCTCCAGCTGGAAGAGCTAAGGAGGCAGCCAGGGATGCGAGTGCATCTGCATGCGCATTTTGCCTGCGCGGTACATGGTCGATGTAGAAGCTTGTAAATCCTTCGGCCATGCGGATAGTTGCGTTGTGATAGGGTACTAGGTCCTCATGTCTGACTTCGTACTCCCCGCGAACTTGGCTGACGATGAGCTTGGAGTCGCCGTATGCCTCGAGATTTTTAACGCCAATCTCATCGGCGAATTGCATCCTAATCAAAAGAGCGTTGTACTCCGCTACATTGTTGGAGCAAGGCTCGGTTAACGAGACAGCTCGAGGAATCACATAGTTCTGTGGGGAAACGAGTACTACTCCTACCCCTGCTACTATGTGTCCCTTCGGACTTGTTCTTGATGCACCGTCGAAGAAAAGTTGCCATACTTGACTTTCGAACGACGTCTGAGTCAGACAGACTTCGGCGACCTCGTCTGGGAGATCTTCGTAGAGTTTGGCTGCTCTCGGATCTGGGTGCTCAGCTAAGAAGTCTGCTACCGCTTGTCCTTTAATAGCCTTTTGTGGCAGAAAATGCATCTCATATTATAATAGCAATATGGCCCATTTTGCCAGCCGGCCATTTAATGAGGAAGGTTTTGTCATAAGTAACCTCAGAGGGTTGACTTTTGATATGACATTTATAGTTTGGCCTACCAGATAGTGTCGCATTTTCTGGATAACGAACACTAGTGCTAAACATTCCTTCTCGATCGGGTTATACCGATGTCGGCTCCGATCATTGTTCTACTTAGATAGTAGATTGCTTGCTCTCGTCCTTGGTCGTCATTCTGAGCTAGTAGAGCTCCCAAAGAATGATCCATCGCTCGAACGTACACCAGGAAAGGCTTTCCAGATACTGAAGCTGCAAGGACTGGTGGTTGGGTGAGATAGTGTTTAATCTCCTCGAATGCTTGTTGGCAAGCGTCATCCCAAATGAATGAGACACCCTTTTTCATCAATTTGGCGAAGGGCTGGCATCTTCCGGAAAGGTTTGAGATGAACCTGCGGATGTACGCCAATCGTCCTTGTAATCCCCTGAGCTCCTTGAGGCTTCTCGGGGGTTGCATCTCCTGGATAGCGCGGATCTTTTCCGGGTCCAAATGGATTCCGGTGGAGGTTACAATAAATCCTAAGAATTTGCCACTCGCCACCCCCAGGAAGGACTTTGTGGGATTCATCTTCAATTGATGAGTCCGCATGATGTCGAAGACCACCTTCAGGTCCGCTATGTGATCACCTTTAGTGCGGCTTTTTACCGCGATGTCATCAACATAACATTCCACCGTTTTGCGAATTTGCTGATGGAAAATGGCGTTCATGGCCCTTTGGTATGTTGCCCCTGCATTCTTCAGTCCGAAGGGCATGACGGTGTAGCAATATACCCCTAGAGGTGTTCTGAAGGAGGTATGCTTTTCGTCATCAAGATACATTTTGATTTGATTGTATCCTGAGAATCCGTCCATGAAGGACATTCGTTCGAATCCACAAGTATTGTCAATCATGACATCTGTGATTGGCAATGGGAATTCGTCCTTGGGGCAGGCCTCGTTTAGATCGCGGAAGTCGATGCAGATCCGGATCTTCCCGTTCTTCTTGGAGACGGGGACGATGTTGGCTACCCAGTCGGGATGTTGTTCTTCCCTGACGAAGCCAGAATCAATAAGTTTTCTGACTTCTGATTGAATTGCCTCCATTATTTCTGGGCGAAACCGTCGCTGCTGTTGTTTGACAGGTTTTACGTCCGGATTGATATTGAGGCGGTGCATGGCCACTTGAGGATCAAGTCCTGCTATGTCCTCATAATTCCAGGCGAAGACGTCTATATACTCTTGTACAAGAGATATTAGATCCTTCTTCTCCGATGGTGATAGGCCGTCACTTATGAAGATGGGCTTAAGATTAGCCTCATCTCCTAGGTTGATCTGAACAACCTTGTCTTCTGTGGGTGGCTCGGGCTGTTCAAAGCGGGTATCCCAAAGAGTATTTAAATGTTTGATCCAAGGGTCTGTATCGGATTGGATCATTTCTTCATCTCCGTCTTCCAGGTGGCTTGTTGAGGCCATGTTCACTGAAAGTTCCCTGAAGATGTTGCCGACACTGACATCTGACTCCCAAGATGATGTGTCTGAAGAGTAATCGTTGCTCAACGATTCTTGAGAATCGGAGGCTGATGGGACCGGAGTTGATATGTAGCCCAACCCCCGGCGTGTCCGATGATAATAATCGGGGGCCTTCCCTTTCGGCACAAAGGATCGAAGTAGCGTTCTCCTTCCTTTGCCAAAGTTCAACCCGGGTCTGTTGGTTAGATCGTACCCCATGCACTTCATCATTTTGAGCGCTTTTGGTTCATAATGACTGAGCTGAGGGGATTCCTCCTCACTTTCCGAATCTTCGCGGGGCATTGGCTCAGGCGAGATTCTCCCAAAAAGAATTGATTTTTGGCCTTTTCGTCTGGCTGGAACCATGAATATAGATTCTTGCGCATTACCATTGTCTCGGTACGTCTCGAATGACGACTTCACTGGTACATGCAACGATGTCAAAGCATCTACTGCCGACCAGGGATTGTCATCTATATCAGTGCTAGTATCTGACGGTATTGAATCAGAAGCACACACAGGAAAATATGCAAAATCTAAATCTTCATTAATATACCAACCGCCTACATCATCGGTGGTATTATCGACATTGGGCTTATTAGTGCCTGTTACAAGTGGTTCTAACTCCCACAGGCACTCTTCTTTCTCGGGCTCAGTGTCGGCCTCATTACCAGAGTCGGGCTGCTCTGGCTGCGGGGTTTCATTTGACTCCTCAGGATCCTGATATAGGAGGGAGTCCGTGAAATAATTTTCGACCCCTTTAAACGGATACCTCTCGGCAATCAACGTTTGAATCTTTCCACTCCCGTCAATGTATTTCATGACTTGGTGGAGAGTGGATGGAACGATGGAATTGCGGTGAATCCACGGTCGTCCCAGCAATAGATTGTAGGAAGTGTCGGCGTCGATGATGTAGCATGTCACTTCCGACTTGAGGCTTCCAATCTGACACCTGAGCTTGATTTTCCCCATCGGACGGGTCTGGTTGGCATTGAACCCATAGATAGTCGTCTGGGTAGGGCTCAAACGATGGGTAGGAATGCCGAGATGTTGCATGACCCGGCGAGGCATGATGCTCAACGCGGACCCTGGATCTACCTGGATGCGGTTTACCTCGGACGATCCAATATACCCTGTGAAGTACAGGGGTCGATCATGCTTCCATTTAACCTGCATATCATCTGCCGTGAAGGTGATGCAGGGGGCATTCTGGGAGGTGTGGAGGCAATCCTCTACATCTTCCTCCTTCGGCACCTGGGTCATAAAGACCTCAGCGTTTGCCAGAGCTTCTTGCAGAGCTTCTCTGGTGGACTTTGATAGTCTAAGAAGTTCATACAAGGTAATGCGTGCCGGAATGTTGGCCAACTGAGCCAGGACATCAAAGCGGTAAGGTGCTGTTGATCCTTCCACGATGCCCTTTTGAAGGGCTCGAGAAAATCGAGTCTCCTTCTGCTTCTCCACAGGTGGCTTTGTGGAGGGCCTGACTGGCTCCGCAGTTGGTTGTGGAGGGGCTACTGTCGTCTCGCCGTACTGTTTCAAGTACGCCTGTCCTGAACGGGTTCCCGCCATTGGTTGGTTGGGCTCTGCGGCCAAGACTATTGTTTCCTCCTCTGAGTCGGTCAGTGAAGGGATATCAGTCTCCGCTTCTCGGGAAGAGGCGCATACCACGTTGCAAGATGAGGCTTTTGCCTTGCCTTTGGATTTCCTGTTGGTTACAGTAGTCCATTGTTGTTCATCGACAAGGTCAGGGTGGACCCACATGATTTCCCCTTGAGGTGTAGGGACGGGTACCAAGCCTTTCTCTTGCTGCTGGTGAGGGTCTGTGTTGACTATTCTCAGTTCTCCTCTTGGAATAGGGACCACCCCCGCAGGCGTTGGGGGTTGTCTTCCGAACTGGAGAGCTGACGTCACATTAGCCGTCACCTTCTTCTGCTCTGGTCGGAGCTTTAACACCTCCGCGTCAATCAGATCTTGAAGGACGTCCTTGAAGACGTAGCAGCTTTTGGTAGGGTGTCCCAACATTCTGTGGTATAGACAGTAGTTGGGATTGTCGGTCTTGCCGACTTCCTCGGGGCGCCTAGCTTCAGGGAGCTTCAGTCGGTTGCTCTTGTTGAGTAGTTTGAAGAGTGAATCGACATGTTCCTCCTTGAAGGAATATTGCTTGCTGGCGCGAGGCTGACTTGAAGAGCCACTCGCCCTGCCTGATTGAGGTTTGGCGGGAGATTTGGTCTCCGTTGCCAAATTATCCTTCCACTTTGTTTGGAGGGATGTGTCTGGCGCACGCCTTGTCGACCTTTCCGGCCTAGGCTTACCTTCCTCTGCTCTGACGCGGGCGACAATCTCCTCAGCCTGTTCACCTTGTTGGACCAATTGCTTCCAGGTGCGGCTTTCAGCAACTCCTATTTGAGCAAGGAGTGAGGTTTGGAGATTGTGGCGGCATGTTTCCACCAGGGTGGCCTGGGTCATACCGCTTGGACACCGGAGTGCCATGTTCCGAAATCTTTCCACGAAAGATTTGACGGACTCCCCTTTCCGCTGTTTGGTAGCCAAAAGGGTGGGCATTGTGACTTCGGAGTCATCTTCGAAGAAGCGTGTTAAGAACAGCTTCTCCAGATCGCCCCAGTTCTTGATAGAACCTTCTGGGAGCTTCATGAACCATTCAAAGGCCAACCCTTTCAGGGTGCCAATGAACAGACGCGCCAGGATAGCATCGTTGTCTACTACATTCCCGGTTTGGGATTTGAAGTAGTAGATGTGCTGGTTGGGTGACCCCTTCCCGTCGAATGCTTGGAGGGTTGGAGCCTTGAACTTAGGAGGGTATGGAACTAAATCCCACTCAGCCGGATAGGGCCGAACCACTCCTGCTTCTTGGAGGTCTTTGCGATTGGCAAGGGCCTCGAGGCGTCGCTCCAATTGACTCATCCTCTTAGCATGAGTCTTTTCCTGGTCTTGGTCGCCTTTTACTTGCGACGAGGGTTTGGACGCATCCGAAGTAGATTGCTGTCTCTCTTCAGAAGGTTCGGAAGATGAGTTTCCTTCCTTTCTCCCCTTGCCGTTTGGCCTTCTAGGAGGAGATTTCTCCCTTTCTTCGAGCAACTGCTCAAGCATCTGCTTGAGGGAGTCAATAGATTTCTGCTGAGACATAATTATGTCCATTTGTGCCTTCTGGACCTGGGCTTGCTGTTCGAAACGTCTAGCTGTCTCCTCAGGAGTGCCTATCATGTAGGCGGCAGCCTCCTTCTCGGCGGAAGAGTTTGAAGCCCGTGATTCAGCTACGGCGGAGTGGGAATCGTTCACTTCAACGCCGTGGGCTAAGGCATTATAGTTAACTGGGGGAATGGCCCCCGTCCGGGTGCGAGTGTGTCGATACACCCCTTCTGGTTCAGAGTCAGACTCATCTGAGCTGACTGCTGGTTGTTTTCCCTTGCTCCTGCTTGTCATATTAGCAGTGAGCTCCGGGTACTCAACGTCAGAGAAGGTTCTCCTTCTGTGGGAGCGTCTTCTTTTAGCTGACGGGGGAATCAGGGTCAGCTGTCTGATCAAAGACTGCTGGTTCACGCCTGACTCGCAATGGCATCCAGAAAGTATGGAGATAAGCCGTTGGCAGCAACATGCTGAAGTGACCTGATTGGCACTTCTTTTCTTTGTCAAGTAATCCCTCAAATCCATGGGAGGGGGATTGAAAGGATTAGCCTCGCAACGTCGAAGACGGAGGCATCCATGTGCTGTACAGCCTGGACGCGGGCATCAGGGACGCGGTTCTCGCGTCGCGGCTGTGAAACGCGCGTCTGGCGTCTCTGCTGAGATGAAACGCGAGTCTCGCGTTGCTGCCTGGTGCGTCTGGGCAGAGATACTTGAGAGAGAATGAGCTGCTGGGCCCCACGCCTGTGGGCGCGTGCTTCTTGCATTGGGCGAGACGCAGAAGTTTCGCCTTGGCGTTTGATGAGTTGGTCTTCAGAGGACTCAACTTGAGGAGTTGCGCATTTGGGTCGCCAAACGCGGATTTCACGTACTGGACGTGGCGCGGGCAAAGCGCGAGATTGTACGCCGCGTCCGGCCCCAGTTGGACAACCAACGGTTCCAACTTGGAGCTGACGCGCACGTCTCCTTTGTCGACGCTCAGCATTCCGGTTGCGCCGTGGAGGAGGAGAGTAACCAACGACATCCTGATGTTGAACATCAGGGATTTTAACCACGCGGGTCTCCTGAGAGACGTTGACGTGAGTTTTCTGTGCGCCGGAGTTGGTCGCAACAGCAACTGTGCTTGGGATCACGCGGGCCTTCTGAGAGGCGTTGACGCGTGAACTTTGCTGGGCACAGTGGGCAGCAGCAGCGGCGCCCAAGAGAGTTTCTTGTCGGGCTTCGGGGCCATTCCCCGTCGAGACCCTGCGACAGACGCGGGTCTTTGGGCTCTTGGAGCCAGAAGAGAGGAACTCTTCATATTTCGCCTGGTCGAACTCGACGACGAGTGATTCGACCATCTTCCCCTTACGGAGGATGTCATCCTGCGCCACGATCTGTTCATCAGTAGCGAAAGTATTCCCCAGCGGAGTCGCCATCTCTTGTATGACCCGGAAAGGAGAAAGACAGGAATTTGCGGTAAAAGTTTCCCTTGAATCAGATGAAAAGGATTACAACAAAAACACTGTTCCTTCCGGTTACAAGGGAGGGAGAATATTGAATCTTGAATTCCCCCTTTGTTTAATGCTGGGTTCTTCGTGTGGCGGTGGAGAGTGAATCTTGTTCTCCGTTGACCAGATGACCGTCCTTCTGGGATCTCCTCTTTGGCCGGTAGAAAGAGTAACTCAGCTCTCTCTACCAAAACTCTAAAAGAGAAGGTAGGCGAAAGCTAGCTCGTACGCAGCGAACTTGCTGAAGAGTTTTTTTTCTCTCCCTTTGTTGATGATCCTCTCTTGGATGCCTGATCCTCTTCTCACCGTGTGTATTTTCTGATTGCCGATCGTCAAAAGTCCGACCTTCTTCATAGCGACGGGGCTATTTATAGAGGTTTAGGGGGTGATCGTGCCCCCTAAAAGTGCTCCACAATGAGGGGCCACTTCCCGCTACTTGCGCGGTGACTGGCCCCGTAATCCGGGTGGTTACAACTGAGGCGCGGGTTTAGACCCACGCGCCTTGTTGCTGAGACGCGGGTGTCGGGCCGACGCGCCTTGATGCTGAGACGCGGATGTCGGGCCGACGCGCCTTGATGCTGAGACGCGGATGTCAAGCCGACGCGCCTTGATGCTGAGACGCAGATGTCGAGCCAACGCGCCTTGATGCTGAGACGCAGATGTCGAGCCAACGCGCCTTGATGCTGAGACGCAGATGTCGAGCCAACGCGCCTAGAACTTGAAACTCTACTTTTTTAATGGCTTGTCTTCTAGTGATTTTTAGACAGCCTACAACCTTAGGAGAATTTTCATACCTGCCGATCACTAACCGTGGCTCCCTCTCCGCAACTTCACGACCTCACGAAGACTTCCTTATGAGCCAACACTGACTCTCCACTGACTAGCTCTATCTAGTTTACCTGTCTTCAACTGACGGTCCAACCAAGTCTGCGTAGAACACACCAAACATCATCGGCTTCAACTGGATGCACACCACTCCTTATGCAAGCTCAACATCATCTAACCGGAAGATAAACCTGTTCATCGAGATCACACAATCTCACCACTACGTGAGATCCAACTGGCCACACCACTTCACTTCTACATGAAGTCTCTTCACCTCTACGTGAAGTCTCTCCATCTCTACTTGAAGCTTCAATAGGCCACAACTCTTCACCTCTACGTGAAGATCCAAAATAACATCTCGAGAACCCAAATAGCTTCATAAGAGTTGCATCACCAAATGGCTGCGCCTTTACGGCTGCCTACGTACCTTTGCCCAAAGGATCAAGCCAACCGTAGTTCATTAAAATGAGCTTCAAAAAACTCAAATACTGGTACCTGTATTTGCAGCAGCAAACCTGTCAGACCGAGTCATATGAACCTCTTCCCGACCATCATGGAGGACAACGACCTTCAACTTCAGCTTGTCAAGATCACAAGCTTGAGATCCATGCTTCTTTAACCACGAACGTGGTTTCACCTTGGTTCCAATGGCTGCAAATAACTCGACATCCTCAACAATGTCGTCAATCTGTTCAGCATCACCCTTGGTATCTTGAACTCCTCCCGGTGTCACCTCCGATGAAGTCTCCTCGATGCCGAACCAACTGGAGATGATGAAGTAGCATCAACCTCCACCCGCTGCAATCTTCCCTTGGTCTCCGTCCTCTCCACCTGCTGAGAGACGGTGGACTTCAACACTGAAGCCTCTCCAAATGTGACATGCCTGCTCATCACGATCTTCTTATCTTCGGGGTCCCACAACCTGTAGCTGTTCCTTTTGACACCCAAGTAGACAAACCTCTTTGCCCGCGGATTCACCTTGCCACTCTTGGCACTGAAGTAGGCCGGACTTTCAAACTCCCGCAGCACACTATGACCTTGAGCAGATTTCCCTGACCAAATTTCCAATGGAGCTTTACCTCCTATCGCAGTCGATATGTTCATGAGATGGCTAGCATACTCAGTCGCCTCAGCCCAAAACGACCTGTCTAATCCTGCATTAGACAACAACCTCCGAACCTCCTCCAGCAAGGAACGGACTACATCTCTAGCCAACCCATCTTTACCTGTTGTGAAGTGAGTAGCAATACCTGTGTTCTGGCCAAATTGTAGGAATTGGTTAATGTCTATTCCAACATTACCAATATGAAGCTCCTTTATCTTCCTACCTATCTGCCTCTCCATTTTTCCTCTCCACTTCCTCAACACATCTAGGGCTTCACCCCTTTGTCTCATTGGATATATCCAAACTTGCCTAGATGAACAATCAATGAACGAGACAAAGTACCTGTGACCTCCAAGCGATGCCGTCTTAGCAGGTCCCCATACGCTCACGTGAACACGATCAAGAAGACCTTCATTGTGGTGAGAACTGGTGCTGAAACTCACCGTCTTCTTGTCCAGAACGCTGTGTCCACCTTCCAACTTGCAGGTAGCAGCACCTTCCATTTCCTTCTTTGCAGGAGCTCGCAAAGATTCTTCTTCTTCCTGTCCAGCCTTTCCCTGCCATATCCCGGGCCAACATCATCTGAAGAACTCGAAGTCTCCACCTGATCTGTCATCATACTACCCTTCAAGTAGTAGAGATTTCCTCGGCGGACGCCCTTCATCACCACCATCGAGCCCTTGATCATCCTGAGATCGCCATCTCGAACAGATATCACCATGCCCGATGCTTCCAAAGTTCCCACGGAGATTAGATTTCTCTTTATCTGAGGTACATACCTCACTCCTTTCAGCTCCCTTTCCATCCCATCAAACATCCTGATTCAGATTGTACCTACACCCTCCACGCTACATGGGTGATCGTCGCCCATAACGACTGAACACCCCTCCAGCTGCTCAAAGTTGGAAAACCAGCCCCGATTAGGGCACGCATGGTATGTTGTACTTGTATCCAGAATCCACTCATCTTTCCATGAGTTACCAATAATGGGAGAACTGACTGAAAACGAGAAACCTGACGAGTCCGAATCTGCTCCATCTGCCTGTGAACTGCTCCTCTGAGTATTCGTCACTTTTGCAAGATTTGTTTCAGCCTTCGACTCCTTCTTCTTCTCCTTGAACTTCGGACAGTCCACCTTTCAGTGCCCTATCTCTCGGCAGAAAATGCACTGATCCTTCCTCAGATCCCTATAGCCCGACCTGGACTTCGATCTTCCTCTCACCTCCTTGCCCTTCCTCGATGAACTTCTGCTTCTTACTTCCAGTGCCTCCGCCACTGAGCTTGACTGTGAAGGATGCCTCTCATTCTTCCTTGTGTCATAACTCATCAATGCAGACGACACCTCATCATAATCCAAGCTCTGCCTTCCATTAATGAAGGTCAGTGTGAATGTCTCGTACTCCTCTGCAGGAAGTGAATTCAGAAAGATGACCGCCTTATCTTCTTCATCTATCGTGACATCCACATTTAGCAGATCTGTAAGAAGCTTCGTATATCGGTTGATGTGCTCATTTACTGTGTTCCCCTTCTTCATTCGAAACTGATACAGCTTACTCTTAAGCTACAACCTAGACTCCACGCTCTTAGTCAGGTATTTCTTAGTAAGGGTGTCCCACAGCTTCTTTGCCGACGTCTCATGTTGTGCAAGATATTTGATGTCTTGCGACAAGCATGAACGTATCAAGCTACATGCCGACCTATTCATCTTTGCCCACTCTTCATCAGTGGTCGTGTTCTTCTTCCTCTCCAATAAGAGAGTGTCTTCGAGGTTTGATGCATTCAGCGCATCTATAACCTCGCATCTCCACATACCAAAATTGTTAGTCCCATTAAACTTAACAACTTCAATCCTTGAGTGATTGTTCATTGTCTCAACAGATGCAGTTTCTTCTGCCATTGAGATTTTTCCTGATTCTCTATCTATGCGGAAGATCAACCAACTTGAAATAGATCTCTACTCAGATAAAAATAGGATTTTTTACCTGTCCCTTGAAACCCTAGATCGAGTTTCTCACCAGATCTACTTCACCACGGATTCAACGAGCCCTCCTTGAGTCCTTCTGAGATCGACACACGATCTCCACGAACACCCAATACCTCAGATCTGAGATCGACACACGATCTCCACCGGATCCGATCTCGAGCCCTCCGAATCCTCAAAAAATCCCAAGAGCAACCTAGATGCTCTGATACCACTTGTTGTGCGCCGATGACAACAACCGATAGAGGATCTCACAGATCTCAAACACAAAGAACAACCCAACAATCACACGAAGAACGCACAATCACAAAGAACAAGATTTAACGAGGTTCGGCCTCAATGCCTACGTCCTCGGGGCAATCAATGGAGAGATTTATATTAAGGAAGATGATTACAATAGCTTTTAGTTTCTTTGAATGCAAGAGAACTCTCAGCTAATACAATTTTCACAGGGTTTCTTCAAGATACTACCCTAAAAATCAACATTAGGCTTAAATACTCAAATTTGCGGAGCAGCAGATTTTCGCCCAAACCCGACTGTCGGTCGACCAGGCCGGTCGACCGACCTCCACCCCGGTCGACCCGGTCGGCCGACCGAATTTAACCGAGAGTTTGGCTCTTTACAGTCAGGGTCTTTCGGTCGACCGGCCCGGTCGACCGCCTAAGGCCCTGTGCATGTTGTGCATGTCGGTCGACCGGACCGGTCGACCGACCCGACTGTTTTTTCTGCTGCTGCTGCTATTTCCAGCTGTTGTTCCCTTCGTCTTCATCGTCGACTTCCTTGGCGATCACTCGACGACCCCTCGACGATCCTTATCAACTTCCCATCAGTAAACTCTCTCTTTCCAACAAGCTTCATGTAACCTCCCTCAATCACCATGAAATGTGAGTCCTTACCTTGTTGAGGAATTGGCTATCTACGTACTCGTGTAAATTCCAAACATGCATTTAGGAAAGGGTCTTCATTCCTTGATAAGCTTGCTTGATTGCCAAATGGACGATCAAACTAATATCTCTGGGTTGGCAAAAAGATAGCTACTGATTAGACTTCTTGGCTAATAGATAGCCAGCAGGAACTTGAAACAATACGTGCAGCCATAAATTTCTCCGTGAATCAACAAGTTCAATGTCTGATGTGCTTAGTCCACATGGATCGATTGCAACATTTTAAGGAGGAGGTCGAACTCCTCATGCCCAAGTTCTTGTCCAATTGTGACATTCGAGAGAGGAGTAACACTACATAACAAGATTGATGAAAGCTACTCATGAGGTTCCACCATAGAAATTCCTACATAGACTTGACTGTAGAACACGAAGTTTCATGTGAGTTCTGCAGCAAAATTTAGATGGCCACATGAAAAATCATATTGCTGATGAGGTGGGTCGAAAAAGTTCCCACAGGTGTATGATCACGATTGTGATAATTTACCCACCATCAAAATAAAATGTTAGTAGATATTTGTGTACATTTCATGTGTACAGCTAGTTTCCACAAAGTCAGCAGAAAAAAAGATGTAGGTATCAAGCAAAAGCAGGCAGTCCATTGCCATTAAAAGAGACAGTGACCCTAAGGAGAAACCCCAACATAATTGTCGCAAGACGAAACAAGAGTTGGGAAAGGATCCAAGCAACTACAACGTGAAGCTTAAGATTTTCCATAAGAAAGAAACATGCGAAAAATGGACACTTACAGTTAGATAGTTTCCTAACTAGTAACTTTATCTGCATCTGATCCTTGTGCAGTGTTGGAGGAGAGAGTACAGTAGTGGAGTTGATGTCATGCCAGGTGCTGTCAAAGATTGTCGAGGAGTCTACGACGAAAGGCAAAGGGACAGCGGGCAGGAAACAGCAGCAGCACAGCAGAACAGGAGATCGGTCGACCGGCCCGGTCGACCGACGTGCACAGCATGCACAGGAACGGTCGCGGTCGACCGGCCGGTCGACCGCAGGGCTCTGACTGACAAAACCCAACTCTCAGGTTTTTTTCGGTCGACCGCCCGGTCGACCGGAAGCCCTTGACTGACAAAACCCAACTCTCGGGTTTTTTTGGGTCGACCGGCCCGGTCGACCGGTATTGGAGAATTGGGAGGTCGGTCGACCGCCCGGTCGACCGACAGACGGGTTCTGGGTAAAAATCTGCTGATCCGTTTTTTGAGGTATTTAAGCCTCATGTTGATTCTAGGGTTTGTAACCTGCGGGAATTGTAGTTGCTCTGAGTACTCTTGCATTCAAAGAGACTTAGAGTTATTGTAATCATCTTCCACAAATAAATTCTCTCCATTGATTGCCCCGAGGACGTAGGCATTCAGGCCGAACCTCGTTAGATCTGTTGTTTGCGATTGGGTGTTTTCTCTACTTGGTTGGGTTTGATTTCATTGTGAGAGGAGATCTGAGAATTCTCTGTTTGGTTTGTTGTTGTGATTTGTCGGTGCGCACAACAAGTGGTATCAGAGCATCCAGGTTACGCTTGGGATTCTGAGGATTCGAAGGTTTTCAGATCTGATCAGGTGGAGATCGTGTGTTGATCTCAGGTCAGAGGTATTGGTGTTCTAGGAGATTGTGTGTCGATCTCAGGAGGACGCAAGGAGGGCTCGTTGAATCTGTGTTTGGAGTAGATCCGGTGAGAACTTGATCTAGGGTTTCAAGAGGCAGGTAAAAATCCCATTTTTTATCTGAGTAGAGATTTTATTCCAATTTGGTTATTCTTCCGCATAAATAGAGAATCAAAAGAAGATCTCAATGGCAGAAGAAACTGCATCTGTTAAGACAATGAACAATCACCCAAGGATTGAAGTTGTTAAGTTTAATGGGACTAACAATTTCGGTATGTGGAGATGTGAGGTTATGGATGCACTGAATGCATCAAACCTCGAGGACACTCTCCTATTGGAGAGGAAGAAGAACACTACCACTGATGAAGATTGGGCTAAGATGAACAGATCGACATGTGGCTTGATACGTTCATGCTTGTCACAAGACATAAAATACCTTGTGCAACATGAGACGTCAACGAAGAAACTGTGGCAAACCCTTGAAAAGAAGTACCTGAAGAAGAGTGTAGAGTCCAGGTTGCAGCTTAAGAGTAAGCTGTATCAGTTCAGGATGCAGAAGGGGAGCACAGTCAATGAGCACATCAACCGATATACGAAGCTTCTTACAGATCTGCTGAATTTGGATGTCAAGCTAGAAGAGGAAGATAAGGCTGTTATCTTTCTGAATTCACTACCTGCAGAGGAGTACGAGACATTCACACTGACCTTTATTAATGGAAGGCAGAGCTTGGATTATGATGAGGTGTCATCTTCATTGATTAGTTATGAAATAAGGAAGAATGAAAGATATCCCTCTCAGACAAGTTCATCAGCAGAGGCATTGGAAGTAAGAGGTAGAGGTTCATCAAGGAAGGGAAAGGAGATTAGGGAAGATCAAGTCCAGGCCGGGCTTCAAGGATCTCAAGAAAAATCAGTGCGCATTCTGCAAAGAGATTGGGCACTGGAAAGTAGACTGTCCAAAATTCAAGGGAAAGAAGAAAGAGTCAAATCTGAAGCAAATCTCGCAAAAGTGGTAAAAACTGCAAGCAGCAAATCACAGGCAGATGGATCAGATTCGGATTCTTCAGTGTTCTCATTTTCAGTCACCACTCCTGTCATTGGTTACTCGGGGGAGAACGAGTGGATCTTGGACACAGGTGCAACATATCATGTATGCCTTAATCGAGGCTGGTTTACCAGTTTTGAGAAGTTGGAGGGGTGTTCGGTCGTCATGGGCAACGATCACCCATGCATCATGGAGGGTGTTGGCACTATTCCAATCAGGATGTTTGATGGGATGGTGAGGGAATTAAAAGAAGTGAGATATGTTCCTCAGCTAAAGAGGAACTTGATCTCTGTAGGAGTTTTGGAATCACTGGGGCTCGGAGTGTCAATTAAGGATGGAGTTCTTAAAATGACAAAGGGCTCGATGGTGGTGTTGAAGGTCGATCGCCGTAACAACTTGTATTATTTGAAGGGTAGTACAGTGACAGGGCAGGTGACAGCTTCAACTAGTCAGAAGGAAGATTCAACCCGGCTGTGGCACATGAGGCTGGGACATGCAGGGGAGAAATCAATGCAAACTCTTGTGAAGAAAGGGTTGCTGAAGGGTGCTGAGACCTGCAAGCTGGATCTATGTGAACATTGCATCATCGGCAAGAAGACCAAGGTGAAGTTTGGCACAGCTTCGCACTGCACAGAGGGTATTCTTGACTATGTTCACACGGATGTATGGGGACCTACCAAGACTGCATCGATTGGAGGTAACCACTATTTTGTGTCGTTCATTGATGACTACTCTAGGCGCTGTTGGGTGTACACTATGCGACACAAAGGTGAAGTCCTAGAGCTGTTTGTGAAGTGGAAGGCTAATCTGGAGAGAAGCACAGGAAGGAAGATCAAGGTTCTCCGTTCTGACAATGGAGGGGAGTACAAATCCGATCCGTTCTTACAGCTATGCCTTGATGAGGGCATCGAGATACACTTCACAGTACCGGAGAATCCGCAACAAAATGGGGTGGCTGAGAGGATGAACCGAACTTTTTTAGAGAAGGTTCGATGTATGTTATCCAATGCAGGACTGCAAAGAAGTTCTGGGCTGAACCTTTGGGGTATGCATGCCACCTTGTGAACAGGTTGCCGTCGTCTGCAATAGGGCGGAAGACTCCTCTTGAAGCTTGGTCAGGAAGAACTGCTCAGGATTATGATTTGCTACGGGTTTTCGGATGTCCAGCCTAGTACCATGTCAGAGAAGACAAGTTAGACCCAAGGGCAAAGAAAGGGGTGTTCGTTGGCTTCAAGCGAGGAACCAAGGGGTTCAAAATTTGGGACCAAAAGGACAACAAATTCATAATCAGCAGGGATGTCACATTCGATGAGGCTTCACTGTAGAAGCCTACGGTCTCTAAGCAGGTGGAGACCAACAAGACCAAGGAGCTATTGCAGCAGGTGGAGAGTGATGCAAATCCACCATCTCTAGAGGATTCAGTATCAGTTCGGATCATTCCTGAGGTGACACAGGGAGGTGATCAAGTTGCAGAAGAAGTTGCTGAAGTTGTTGAAGAGGATCAGGAGCAGGTCATGGGTACTGTTCCAGATCCTACTGCAGTTGGAAGACCACGGAGGAATACTAGGAGACCAGGCTGGCTCACCACCGATATGGTTGTTTCATATGCACTTCCAGTTGTTGAAGAGGCTATTCCATCTACCTTCAGAGAAGCTGAGATCAGTTCAGAAGCAGATATGTGGAAAGAGGCCATGAATGAAGAGATGCAATCTCTTTATAAGAACAACACATGGGAACTTACTAAGTTGCCCAAGGGGAAGAAGGCCATAGGGTGCAAGTGGGTATTTGCTAAGAAGCAAGGATCTCTTCAAGAAGATACAGTGCGCTACAAGGTAAGGTTGGTGGCTAAGGGCTACGCTCAGAGAGAAGGAATCGACTACAACGAGGTGTTCTCCCCAGTAGTTAAACACTCGTCTATTCGGATTCTATTGGCCTTGGTGGCGCAGAATGAGTTGGACCTTGACCAACTTGATGTGAAGACCGCCTTTCTCCACGGCGATCTTGAGGAGGAGATCTATATGACACAGCCCACGGGTTATAAAGCTGCAGGGAAGGAAGAGATGGTATGCAAGCTGAAGAAATCGCTGTACAGTTTGAAGCAGTCTCCTAGACAGTGATACAAGCGATTTGACAGCTTCATCAGGAAGAAGAAGTACACACGAAGCCATTTCGATCCATGCGTGTACTACAACAAGTTACCATCAGGTGAATATATCTATCTACTTCTTTATGTAGATGATATGTTGATTGCTTCTAGGTCAAGATCTGCTATTGATTCTCTGAAGAAGATGTTGTCGTCAGAGTTTGAGATGAAGGACCTGGGTGAAGCAAAGAAAGTATTGGGCATGGAGATCACAAGAGACAAGAAAGCTGGCAGGATAAGTTTGACTCAGAAGGGCTATCTGGAGAAGGTACTGCAGAGGTTTAATATCGGGAAGGATACTAAGTCTGTTAGTACACCAATGGCGCCGCACTTCAAATTGTCAGCGAAGATGTCTCCAAAGAGTGTTCAAGAGCGTGAGCATATGTCTCATGTTCCATATGCCAATGCGGTGGGTAGCTTGATGTATGCAATGGTGTGTACGAGGCCAGATCTATCACAGGCAGTCTCCATGGTGAGCAGATACATGCATGATCCTGGACAGGGTCATTGGGAAGCTGTGAAGTGGATCCTGAGGTACATCAAGGGAACTGTTGATGTAGGCCTAGTGTTCGAGAAGGACGACACCGGAAAGCAAGAGTGCATAGGGTATGTGGATTCAGACTATGCAGGTGACCTTGACAAACGTCGGTCGACGACGGGATATGTCTTCACATTCTCGCAGGCACCGGTGAGTTGGCGCTCCACACTTCAGTCTACCATCGCGTTGTCGACCACAGAGGCTGAATATATGGCTATGACAGAGGCCATGAAGGAGGCAATTTGGCTTCAAGGATTGCTTGATGACTTGGGCGTGGAACAGGATATGTTGAAGATAAACTGTGAAAGCATGAGTGCCATTTACCTGGCAAGGAACCAAGTCTATCATGCAAGGACGAAGCACATCGATGTCAGGTTTCACTTTGTTCGGGAGATTCTGGAAGAAGGTGACATTGACTTGTTGAAGATTCACACTTCGGAGAATCCGGCCGATATGCTTACAAAGGTGGCGTCGGGAGTAAAGTTTGCACACTGCAAAGACTTGCTTCATATCCTTCAGGTGAATTGAGCTTGCTGAAGCTCATTTGGGTGAACTACGGACGGCTTGATCCCTTGGGCAAGGGGTACGTAGGCAACCGGGTTGGTGCAGCCGCTTTCGAGTCGACATTCGGCTCAGATTTGAAAATCTTCACCGAGGTGGAGAATTGTTGGAGGAGAGAGTACAGTAGTGGAGTTGATGTCATGCCAGGTGCTGTCAAAGATTGTCGAGGAGTCTACGACGAAAGGCAAAGGGACAGCGGGAAGGAAACAGCAATAGCACAGCAGAACAGGAGATCGGTCGACCGGCCCGGTCGACCGACGTGCACAGCATGCACAGGAATGGTCGCGGTCGACCGGCCGGTCGACCGCAGGGCTCTGACTGACAAAACCCAACTCTCGGGTTTTTTCGGTCGACCGCCCGTCGACCGGAAGCCCTTGACTGACAAAACCCAACTCTCGGGTTTTTTGGGTCGACCGGTATTGGAGAATTGGGAGGTCGGTCGACCGCCCGGTCGACCGACAGACGGGTTCTGGGTAAAAATCTGCTGATCCGTTTTTTGAGGTATTTAAGCCTCATGTTGATTCTAGGGTTTGTAACCTGCGGGAATTGTAGTTGCTCTGAGTACTCTTGCATTCAAAGAGACTTAGAGTTATTGTAATCATCTTCCACAAATAAATTCTCTCTATTGATTGCCCCGAGGACGTAGGCATTCAGGCCGAACCTCGTTAGATCTGTTGTTTGCGATTGGGTGTTTTCTCTACTTGGTTGGGTTTGATTTCATTGTGAGAGGAGATCTGAGAATTCTCTGTTTGGTTTGTTGTTGTGATTTGTCGGTGCGCACAACATGCAGTTGATCAATGTACACAAGGCGAGCTGGATTTCTTCTGTGAGGCTAATGCTATTTATTCTGCATCTGTTTTTCAATACAACCAATGCACTTGATGATCATTTTGGCACTTCTCGTACCTCATATTGAAGGAGACAACTTCAATTGGTCAGCATTAACTATGATCACATTTCTGAGACAATAACACACACATATTATCAAATACCCTTTTGCTCGAAGTCAAAAAACCAACAAGGTGTTCGGTTTATCTTGAAATCGCTAGAGTTGGGTGCATGTCCCTTTTTCACCATTTAGCTCCATTAATGCAAACTCCTTTTTCAATTACTGCCAGAATCCATATTCTTCTCGGTCTACGCCTAATCTGACTTTGATCCCAGTGTTTTCTTCTAACTCTCCGACTTAAACCTTGATAGATGATCTGCTATGTCTGCTTCCACATATTTCTTGCAATTCATACCCCTAGTTATAAGAAGATAATGAAATAATCAATCAGGTGTCATAGTTGTGCCAAGTAGATGGTATATATTCGTTCATGCACTTCAGCAACAAGAAAGAAAAAATTGTTCTCTATTAGTTTTAGGTTTGCGGTTTATGCAAGTAGATGATCCGCCCAATTTTTATACAACTTACTATCGTTTTTAGTGCTAAAACTCTTGCAAAGAGTTTACAGGGATGGCAAAACTAGGGGAAAGACGCAAGGATGGAATAAAGTTCTAATCAACGTGGGTAGTTTTCTTATATCATTTCCTTTTCAAATGGTAAAGAGATTCCATTTAGAACGAGAAGAAATGTGCGATGCTTGAGGGCTTGACTGGAATCAGAGAAGATAGAGATGGGATATTAGGAAAAAAAAACTAAAACAAGACAATTGATATGACAAATCAAGTGAAGCATTTAGCAGACCAGGCAACTTGTGGAAGAAACCGGTGATCTGGTTAGCTCTGAAGGTGGGAATCGTGTTCAATGTTGTGCGCATGACAACCTCTCTGAAGAATCTACCAGCCAAGCGGGAGACAGATGCAGTCGGAGACGTACCCAACACGACAAGAATAAAAAAAACAATAGAGAAAAGCAATCACACAATATTTAACGAGGTTCGGTAATGTGCCTACGTCCTCGGGGTAAGGGAGAGAGAGATCTTATTGATTCAACAATCAATTACAACTTATTCCTTCTTCAAGGAATTTCCAATGGAGATTTTCAGTGAGATTTTCAGGGATTCGATACATGAGGGCTCTAGCCCTTATTTATACCCACATAGTCCCTGGGTTTTAGGAAACCCCAGCTGGATTCGATCCCAAACAGGAAAGGAATCTGAATCCCAAAGGAAAGCCAAAACGCGTCTGTCGGTCGACCGGCCTGTCGACCGACCAGTGTCCACGGTCGACCGGACCCAAACCGAGAGCAGTCTGCTTTCAGTCGGTTGACCGGACCCAAACCGATAGCAGTCTGCTTTCAGTCGGTCGACCGGGCGGTCGACCGTTTCATGCCACGGTCGATCGCGCGGTCGACTGGGCTAAACCTGTGCACGTCGTGCACACCGGTCGACCGACGGTCGACCGGCCTTCTCCACCAGTCGACCGTGCGGTCGACCGGGAGTTATCCTGGCCTGCTCCAATGCGTCGTCTTGCTCCTTTGTCTTCCGATCTCTGTGCTACCTTCTTCCATCTCCTCTATCTCCTCTCTCCCTATAATTCTCCACCTCGGTGAAGATTTTTCAAATCTGAGCCGATCTCCAACGAACTCCAGTCTATCCCTGGACGAAAATCGACACACGATCTCGGCTTGAGCGCTCCAGAAGAAATCGACACACCGATCTCGGCGAAATCAACACACGATCTCGGCGAAATCGACACATGATCTCGACTTGGAACCTTTAGCTCAGCTATCAACTGGGATGCACCAAACATGCATTCCCATCACTTCACCTTAGGAGAAATACCATACAAGACAATCAACGAATGTGTCCCCACTCAGCAACTTCATGACCTAAAGAAGAACCCATCATAAGCCAATCGTGACTCTCCAACTGACTGGCTCTATCCAGTCTACATGTCTTCAGCTGACGGTCCAACCAAGTCTGAGTAGAATACACCGAACACCATCATTGGCTTCAACAAACTGGATGCACACCCCTCCTATGCAAGCTTAACCATCTTCTCACCAGAAGATCAACTGTTTATCGAGATCATAATGCTTCATCTCTACGTGAAGTCCAACTCTCCCCCTCTACGTGAAGTCCCAATCTGCTTCTCGAGAACCCAAACTTTTCATATGGGTTGCATCACCAAATATGGCTGCGCCTTTACGCTGCCTGTTGGCCCGGAGACCTTCCTCTCTAGTTTTGATGATGATTAACTCATGTAGTTATGTTTACTAATAATCTTGTGATTTTAGTTTCAGATCATTTAACAAGATATTAGTTGGTGATTGCTTCAAAAAGAGGAGTTTGGAAGCTTTCACATGGTGATTCCAGGGCTCGAGCATCAAGATCATACATTGCCTAGCTCGTGGATCACGGTTTGGATCAGGTCGACTTGAAGATGAAGATCGTCAAGAAGACTTAGGTATCCATAGTTTAGTGTGTTTTAGATCCATGTGTAAAGATAAGAATAGTTGATATGCTCAAGTGCACAACACACACGTTTTATGTTTGGATATTGGTTTTTCGGTTTTTGGTTTAACCAATATTTGTTTTCATGAATAGTAGATCAAAACAAGTTTATTGGTTTATGTATAGTATTTCATTCTATACATGCATGCTTAAACTTCTTAGACAAACTTATTTTGACTTTCTATTCATGTATTGAAAAATCCAAGTTTGATAAAATACAAGTTTGGTTTTTGATAAAAATGATAAGACACAAAAATAGTTCAAATGCTTGATATTTGAGTTGAATTTTTATCACATGTTTATATATCAATGCAAAATGATAAAACTTTTTTGGGGATTTTTAGAAGTTTTTATAAGATTTATTAAAAATATTTTTAACAAGTTTTTCTGACCCAGAACTGTGGCTGACAGGCCAGGTCGGCCGACCGATCGGTCGACCGCACCAAGGCCGGCCGACCGTACGGTCGACCGACGTGCACAGAACTGTGCACGTCTGGCAGCACAGTGGGCCGGTCGATCGGGCGGTCGACCGGACCAGAGAGCTCTGCTCTCTGTATCTGGGCGGTCGACCAGGCGGTCGACCGGATTGCCCCAACGGTCATATTTTTGACCGTTGGCGTCGACCGGCCGGTCGACCGCCAGCCTGTCAGGCTGACAGATCAGCCTAACGGTTAGTTTTTCTTTTGGGCCTATAAATACCCCATCTCTTTAGGGTTTTTGATAAGATTTTCTAGAGCAAAATTTCCCCATTCTCTGGTTTAAAAACAAGTTTTCAAAAGTGTTTAAAGAGCCAAAAGATCATCTTGTTTGTTTTAAGTATTTTGTTATTTTCAAAGAAAATAGATTTTTGGGAATTGGTTTCTTGTTCTTCATTTCTATATCAATTTGGTATTTTTCCCAAGAGTTTTTCTTTGATCAAAATACTTGTTTTCACACTTGGGCTATCATTCTATCCTAATCTATTTAGGATCTTTGTTTTGTGGAAAAGAGATTGTTTGAGGTTGATTTAAGCCTCTAAGTTGTAAACATCCTTGAGGTTGAGATTGTGGTTTGCTTCCTTTAGTGAGAGGTGGAGATTGTTGTAACCCTCTTCGGTAGAGGTGTTGTGGTTGTTTGGCTACGGGCCTACCCTCTCGGTTGTGAGGCGGTGTTTGAGAGAGGAGTTTGGTACTCCCATGTTGTAAAAATCCTTCTCGGTGAATGTTTGACACGGAAAAGGGTGGCTGGTGTAAAATTTCCTTGAATCAATGAAAATTACAGCCGGCTTAATCTTCCGGTTACAAGGGAGGGAGAATATTGAATCTTGAATTCCCCCTTTGTTTAGTGCTGGGTTCTTCGGGTGGCGGTGAGAGTGAATCTTGTTCTCCGTTGACCAGATGACCGTTCTGGACCGTCGAGGGATCTTCTCTCCTTGGCAGGTAGAGGGAGTAACTCAGCTCCGTCTACCAAAACTCTAGAAGAGGAGGTAGGCGAAGAGCGCTAGTACTCAGTAAGCTCGCTGAAGGGTCTTCTCTCTCTCTCTGTCGATGATCTCTCTCTCTTTTTTTTCTCGAAATCTCTCCTTTGCCCGATAATTGTCGTCCTCGTCTTCAATGACGGACTATTTATAGGGTTTTTAGGGGGTGATCGTGCCCCCTAAAAGTGCTCCACGATGAGGGCCAACTTTCCCGCTACATGGGCGGTGG
>JAVJIF010015485.1:0-101855 GCA_038442645.1 Agave tequilana | reverse complement strand
ATGATGTGACAACCCCGCTTTAGTTAGGAAAGAGGAGGTGAGTATTATACACTCACCACCCAAGTCCTAACCAAAATTGTATTCTATAATCTCCTGTCAAAATCAGAAGAATATAGTCATGTACGGGTTCTGCTCCCCTCTTGATCTATTGCCTTCTGAAAGGTATTAAAGTTAACATTCCCAAACTCATCATCGATTTCATGGTCTCTGAGCACCTTTTGATCCTAAACCGGCACATACCATTTGGGATGCTTATCACTCGACTCCTCAAACAATTAAAATTTGATCTCTCTGCTGAACGATCCATTGAAACCGTCAGTTGATATCAATAGCACTCTTCTAAAGATGATGAGTGTTAGGGAGCGTGCTCCTGCTCCTCAGCCCCCTCCTATCATTCCTATTGCTGTCTCTAGATCCTCTTCAGCCTCCTCAGCCTCTATTGTTCTATACTCAGCTCTCTCTCTCTACTAAGCTTCGGGATCATGATTTGAAGATGACTGCAAATTTTGAGAGGATGGAGCACAGAGTTAAGAATGACTTACAATACATCTGCGCTTCTATTCGCTATATCTAGACATGGGTCGACGAGACCTACAATTGGAACGCTTGGCCTGTTCCACTTCCGAGAGGCCACGCGCAGCCCCTTCCTGCATCGGGTTGACACCTGGGTACCTCCTCCAGCTCCTTCCAAGGCACCTGCTTCTCCTAAGGATCTCGACTTTCAGGAAGATTGACCCCTTTTTTGTGATGACAAAAGGGGGGAGAGAGATTTTGTGGAGTTATTTGGGAGTCTTTTATTATCATATCTTTATTCATTTACTGTTTTATGTGGACATGTAGTATTTGGTGTTTGGACATGCATTTTACATTGTAGTACATTGTAATACTTATTTTGTGGTATGGAACTTGTTTTGAGGTTGGCATGAACCTCTGTACGGACAAATTTCTTTTATGATATCACTATTGTCTTTGAAAAGTTATGTATCTCTTTATTTTGTTGATATTTGATATATTTCTTCTGTGTGTGGTATGTGGTATGTGTGTGTTCTTGTGTATCCTTTGTAAACCAACAATTTTATCACTTGTTTTGGAGGTTATTTGTTGGCTGGAGGAAACCGTTTGTACATACATCTTTGTAATTCTGTATTCTTGGTATGCATAGATGAGTTGCATTGAGCTTGATTGATATATCTTATTCGTATACTTTTATTGATACATCTAACTTATATGTCACATTTTGATATATACATGTGTTTAGGGGGAGCTTCGCATGAAGCCTCTTTCCAAATTATTCGTGATAACTTTATGTGTTTTGTCATCATCAAAAGGGGGAGATTGCTGGCCCAAAGGCTATTCATCCTAGTTTTGATGATAACAAAACATATGTAGTTATGTTTTTAACAATCTTGTTTAACAAAGTATCAAGTTAACTCTTTATTGCATTTCAACTCCATCACAAAACTCACACATTTGAAAGTCAAGAAGATGTGGATCCCAGAGCCTTAGCACATAGAAGAGCTCAAGGATCAAGTATACAAGAGAATACTATATTTGAAAACACCTAGAGGGGGGTGAATAGGTGTAAATGCTAATCTAGAAACTAAGTGCGCTAAATGCGGAAGCTTAAAAATAATATTGCAATCACACTTAATACAACCAACAAGTGTAGCCAAATCCCCGTGAAGGGCTCTGGACTAACTCCTCTTGATTCCCCTAGATATGGGTTGAGGTGCTATATGAAGCTCTTGTGGTTAAGTACAAGTGAGGCACACACAAACAACCAAGCATATACAAGATATAGCAATATGAAATATGCAAGGCACAAATGCAAGCAATAAGATATGAATGAATGAATGATGCTTTGCACAAATGAAAGAGAGAGAGAGTTAGAGAGACAATGGATCAAACGCTAACAACAAGATATGTTTCGAGGTTCGAGCCCCTAGCTCTACATCCCCGCCTTCACCACCGTGAAGGATTTCCAATCCACTATCTTGTCCACCGAGGACTCCCACCGAGGGAAACCTTCACCGAGAAGGATTTGTACAACCGGGAGTACCGAACTCCTCTCTCAAACACCGCCTCACAACCGAGGGGTAGGCCCGTAGCCAAACAACCACACACCTCTACCGAAGAGGGTTACAAACACCAACTCCACCTCTCACTAGAGGGAGCAAAAAACAATCCTCAACCTCTACCGAAGAGGGAGCAAACCAATCACCTGATCAACCTCTACCAAAGAGGGATACAACAAAAGCAAGGGTGTTTACAACTTGGAGGCTCAATCAACCTCAAACAATCTCTTTTTCCACAAACAAATGATCCTAATAGAATAGGATGGAAGATATAGCTCAAGTGTGGAAAACTAGGTGTTTGGAAAACAAAAATTCAAAGAAAAATACATGGGAAAACTCTTGTAAAAGATAGAAAATGAAAGCCAAGACAAATCTCCCAAAATACTCTTTTCTTTGATTTTTTTCAAAACCTAAAACAAATAAGATGAATCATTTTTGGCACAAAACTCTTTTGAAAACTTGTTTAAAACAGTAGAGAACTTCTGAAAATTTTAGCTCAAAAAATCTTGGTTAAAACCCCCAAGAAATGGGGTATATATAGGCCAAAACAGAAACTAGCCGTTAGGCTGATCTGGCAGCCTGACAGGCTAGCGGTCGGCCGGCCGGCCGACCGCCAACGGTCATAATTATGACTGTTGGGCCATCTCGGCCGACCGCCCGCCGCCGACCGCCAGAAACAGAAAGCAGAGCTCTCTGGTACGATCGGCCGCCGGCCGACCGTCCCTGTGTCTGCCAAACGTGCACAAGCTTGTGCACGTCGGTCAACCGCAAGGGTCGACCGGCCTATGGTGCGGTCGACCCGTGCGGCCGACCTACCTGGCTTGTCAGCCACTGTTCTGGGACAGAAACACATGTAAAGAATATTTCTAAAAAATCTTTTAAGTCTTTGTAAAAATACCCAAAAATAGTTTTATCATTTTGCATTGATATAAAAACATGTGATAAAAATTTCAACTCAAATATCAAGCAATTTGAACTATTTTTGTGTCTTAACATTTTTACCAAAAACCAAAACTTGTATTTTATCAAACTTTGATTTTTCAATAGGAATTCTGATTTTTTCTAAACTTCATTGAAATACAAAAACATGATATTTGAACATTATTAGGCATGTTGCATATGGACATAGGTCCAATATACATGAAACGAATATATCATAATTTTTGTCTTTAAATCCAAAAATATGTTTTGTTAAAAATACCAAACATAAAATTACATGAATAGGTATGTCAAACTAAGTTTGTATAAGTCATGTAAGTATGTATGTATATAGAGCACATCTAATATACATAAAAACAAAGTAAACTTGTTTTGAACAAACTATTTATGAAAACAAATATCGGTTAAGCTAAAAACCGAAAAAACCAATATCCAAACATAAAACGTGTGTGTTGTGCACTTGAGCATATCAACTATACTAAGCTTTATACATGGATCTAAACACACTAAAACTAAACTAGGATACCTAAGTCTTCTTGACGATCTTCATCTTCAAGCCGACTTGGTCCAAACATCGTGATCCAACGAGTATGGCTATGAATGATCTTGACGCTCGGGCTCGGGAATCACCAAGTGAAGGCTTCCAAACTCCGCTTTTTGAAGCAATCACCAACAATATCTTGCTTAATGATCTGAAACTAAAATCACAAGATTATTAGTAAACATAACTACATGAGTTAATCATCATCAAAACTAGAGAGGAAGGCCTCCGGGCCAACAATCTCCCCCTTTTTGATGATGACAAAACTCATGGAGTTATATATGCATGGATTAAAGTTAAGCTTCAAAGAAGCTCCCCCTTAACTCATGCATAAACAAATAAACAATAAATATGCAATGGATGACAATGCATAATCATGCATAAACAATAAAAAAGCTCTAGATACCAATGAAATGTTCAAAAACAAAACATGCTCTAGATACCAATTAAAATTAAACTAAATTAAACTTAATATATGCAAAAACATAAATATGCATATATATCAAAATCTTTCTCCCCCTTTTTGTCAATCATCAACAAAGGGGTAAACAATCAAAACAAAATAAATCTTCTCCCCCTTTTTAATACAAAGAAACAATCATCAATAAGGGGTAAAAGCAAAGCCAAATCAATAAATTTTTCTCCCCCTTTTTGTTCGAAACAATGAATCAACAAAGGGTGACAATCAATTAAGGTACCAATAGAAAATATGTCAAAGAAGTGCATCTTGATACCAATTTAAAATTGAAAACAACATCTTGATACCAATTGAAATAATTGTTCATTTTAAACATATGATATCAATTGAAATTATTATTTTCTATCATAAAGCGAGGGAACAAAATACCAATTGAAATACAAAATCAAATTTTCTCCCCCTTTATGAAATACCAATAAAAATAATGCTTAGGCTCGAATTAAGATACCAATTGAAAGCTAAATCAATTGAAACAAAGTTGAAACTCAAGCTCTAGCAAAAACAAAAATATATATGTATGAAAGTGTTAATACCAATCGAAATTGATACTATAGGAATTGAAAACATACATACATGCAAACATATATGAGTATACAAAAAAAATGTCAAGATTGATACCAATTGAAAGAATTCAATGATACCAATTGAAACAACAATAAGATCAAGTGTATATCTCATATAATCTAGCCTCCCATCATGATCAAGTTTAAAATGATTTTCATTATAAAGCATACATGAGCATGATCGCCCATCCATCCGCCCGTGGATGGTAGGGGTTTTCAAAAATAGATTTGAAAAAGATAGTATGTTTGAAAACTCTACCATGATGAAGAATACGAACTAGTTAAATGAAAAAACTTGTTAACTAGTACGAAATCCTTCAAGTAAGGAATAAAACAAAATTATTTTTCATGAAAAACATGAAATTCACAAAATAGTCAACACTCATAATCAATTAAGCATAAATATGACTCATGAAAACAAACACATGAGTAAACAATAAATGTGAGTGTACAAATACAATGTGAAGATCATAATCAAGAAAGATGTTCAATTAAGCTCAATATTCCTTGAAACATGAAAAACATGAAAATTATCAAAAACTTATTTAATCTTCAAGGTATATGTATGTCCTATACAAACTAAGGTATACATACATATCCAAACACAACGAGTCCACAAAGATATATGCATGACGGCACGTGGCTCAAAAAGGATGTATATGTATAACAATAATTTGGATAAATGGACATATACATGAAGTTAAAACAAAAACACATGAACAGGAAAAACTAAATTTTCATTAAACACATTTCATTTCAAGGTATATGTATGTTTTGACAACACAAGAAGTATACATACATATCCATAAACACAATTGAGTCCATAAATAGAGATTTGCATGAAAGGCAAATGACTCAAGGGTAGACATGTATATCTTAAAGTTTGACAAAATAATATTTACATGAAATGAAAACTCATACACATAAAACAAATCCAAAAATAGGGATACAAGTTAAAATGCATGGATCATCAAAACTAGACTATACTAGCACATCTAATGGGTTCAAATAAGCATTCAAGCTCAAACATATATAAATTTATTTGTGGCCTACTATATGCACAAGTATATACCTAGTTTTAATAAAAACTAACATTTAAACATATATTCAAAATATGAAGCATCAAAAACACGATATAAATAAACATGAAAAACATAAACATGATTATTATGTAAATTCACATGTTATTAGACCTATGACAAACTGATAGCTAAACAAACGGTGAGAACACAAAATATGGGTCCATATAAACATGGGTGTCTCAAATGGGCTATACATGCATGTCAAGGATCTAATAAACATGGTATTTACATACTAATCTATAAACATCAAAACATGCTATAAATAATAACATGAAAAGCATGCAAACATAAATAAGGAGTTAGGAATCGTTACCAAAACCTATAAGGCAACTTTTCTTGTCTCCAAAACATGGTGGTCCTCTCCACCAAACCTTCCCTTGAAAGTGATGATCCAAATGATTTCCATGAAGCTCGGAACGCATCCACTCCAAGGTACCTCTACTCTCACGTCATATGAGAGCCCACACCTACATGAAAAATACTAGGGGTGGTCTTTGATACCCATATCTTATTGGGTCCATGGGGGTTAGTACCTTCTCTAACCCAAACAAAATTATTTGCTAAATTAACATTATGTATTCTATCATAGCAAAACTTAGCAAGGTGGCCCTTACGTCCACAATGTGTACAAGTGTACACATGAGCATACATGTGATGATGGTGTCCGTGAGGAGCGTGTGTATGTCGTGATGGGTGTGCATGCATAATAGATGGAACTTGTTTCTTTCGAAACAAAGATTCCAAACGTGTATGACCCACTACACATTGGCTCAAAGTGGAGCCCAAACAATCAACACTCTTCTTAAGCATGGATATATCATTATCAATCAAAGAAGAAGTGTGGCATGCAATAGGTGAAGTGTATGATACTACCCTAGCATGGCAAACATGTGCATCAATCTTATTTTTCAAAACTTCATTTTTCTTTAAACAAACATTTAATTCATTAGAAATAGAAATTATTTTGTTTTTCAAAGAAACATTCTCTTTTAAAACAAAATCAATTTTGAAGACAAGTTTTCATTTTTCTTCAAAATAACATGCCAATCATTTTAGATTTTAAAAATTCATTTTCTTTTAGTGCAAGGTCTAATTGAGATCTCAATGAATCCCTTTCATTATAGACCTCAACCTTCTCTTGCAAAACATTGTTAAGTCTAGAATGCATACTCTTATTTTCTTTTTCAAGGCCTAGACTTTTCTTTTTCAAAACTTTATATTTTTCTATTAATTTTTCGCAAACAATGGAAAGTTTTTCATTCAAAGCATGTGCATCAACCAATTCATCACATGAAGAACTAGAATCAAAATTATCTAGTTGAGTTTCCGATTGTACCTCAAGAGAGTCATCCCTTGGACCATGAGGCATTGTTGTGGCTCGGATTCATCTCCACTAGATTCCTCCTCTTCTTGTTGGATAGGCGTTTGAAGCTTGGAGGTGGTGGTGGTTGTCAGCATATTCCACACTGCAAATGCGGAATCAAAGTTAGAAACATGCATAAGATATTCTTTAGGAAGTGTGCTTCTAATAGCCTCAAGGGCTTGTGCATTGGCCCCTATATGCTTGCTATCACTACGGAAGGATTCCTTGGTAATGGCAAGGTGAACCTTATAACCTAGGGCTTATAAATAGATGGACATCCTAGTCTTCCAAATAAGAATGTTGGAAGCATCATACATAGGTGGGATCATGAAAGCCATGGGTCCAAACTATATGTGTGCAAACAAGCAAATGCAAATGAAGATTAGCAAACAAAGGATCTCAATCCTAGGATGTTAAGCCTAAGTATCAGGAGCGTAGGCTCTGATACCAATTGAAAACACCTAGAGGGGGGGTGAATAGGTGTAAATGCTAATCTAGAAACTAAGTGCGCTAAATGCGGAAGCTTAAAAACAATATTGCAATCACACTTAATACAACCAACAAGTGTAGCCGAATTCCCCGTGAAGGGCTCTGGACTAACTCCTCTTGATTCCCCTAGATATGGGTTGAGGTGCTATATGAAGCTCTTGTGGTTAAGTACAAGTGAGGCACACACAACAGCCAAGCATATACAAGATATAGCAATATGAAATATGCAAGGCACAAATGCAAGCAATAAGATATGAATGAATGAATGATGCTTTGCACAAATGAAAGAGAGAGAGTTAGAGAGACAATGGATCAAACGCTAACAACAAGATATGTTTCGAGGTTCGAGCCCCTAGCTCTACATCCTCGCCTTCACCACCGTGAAGGATTTCCAATCCACTATCTTGTCTACCGAGGACTCCCACCGAGGAACCTTCACCGAGAAGGATTTGTACAACCGGGAGTACCGAACTCCTCTCTCAAACACCGCCTCACAACCGAGGGGTAGGCCCGTAGCCAAACAACCACAACACCTCTACCGAAGAAGGTTACAAACACCAACTCCATCTCTCACTAGAGGGAGCAAACAACAATCCTCTACCGAAGAGCGAGCAAAACCAATCACCCGATCAACCTCTACCAAAGAGGGATACAACAAAAGCAAGGGTGTTTACAACTTGGAGGCTCAATCAACCTCAAACAATCTCTTTTCCCACAAACAAATGATCCTAATAGAAAAGGATAGAAGATATAGCTCAAGTGTGGAGAACTAGGTGTTTGGAAAACAAAAACTCAAAGAAAAATACTTGGGAAAACTCTTGTAAAAGATAGAAAATGAAAGCCAAGACAAATCTCCCAAAATACTCTTTTCTTTGATTTTTTCAAAAACCTAAAACAAATAAGATAAATCCTTTTTGGCACAAACTCTTTTGAAACTTGTTTAAAACAGTAGAGAAAGTCTGGAAATTTTAGCTCAAAAAATCTTGGTTAAAACCCCAAGAAATGGGGTATATATAGGCCAAAACAGAAACTAACCGTTAGGCTGATCTGGCAGCCTGACAGGCTAGCGGCCGGCCGGCCGGCCGACCGCCAACGGTCATAATTATGACCGTTGGGCCATCTCGGTCGACCGCCCGGCCGACCGCCAGAAACAGAGAGCAGAGCTCTCTGGTATGGTCGGCCGCCCGGCCGACCGTCCCTATGTCTGCCAAACGTGCACAAGCTTGTGCACGTCGGTCGACCGCAAGGGTCGACCGGCCTATGGTGCCGTCGACCCGTGCGGTCGGCCGACCTGGCCTATTAGCTACTGTTCTGGGACAGAAACACATGTAAAGAATATTTCTAAAAAATCTTTTAAGTCTTTGTAAAAATACCCAAAAATAGTTTTATCATTTTGCATTGATATAAAAACATGTGATAAAAATTTCAACTCAAATATCAAGCAATTTGAACTATTTTTGTGTCTTAAGATTTTTACCAAAAACCAAAACTTGTATTTTATCAAACTTGGATTTTTCAATAGGAATTCTGATTTTTTCTAAACTTTATTGAAATACAAAAACATGATATTTGAACATTATTAGGCATGTTGCATATGGACATAGGTCCAATATACATGAAACAAATATATCATAGTTTTTGTCTTTAAATCCAAAAATATGTTTTGTTAAAAATACCAAAACATAAAATTACATGAATAGGTATGTCAAACTAAGTTTGTATAAGTCATGTAAGTATGTATGTATATAGAGCACATCTAATATGCATAAAAACAAAATAAACTTGTTTTGAACAAACTATTCATGAAAATAAATATCGGTTAAGCTAAAAACCGAAAAAACCAATATCCAAACATAAAACGTGTGTGTTGTGCACTTGAGCATATCAACTATACTAAGCTTTATACATGGATCTAAAACACACTAAAACTAAACTAGGACACACTAAAACTAAATTAGGATACCTAAGTCTTCTTGACGATCTTCATCTTCAAGCCGACTTGGTCCAAACATCGTGATCCAACGAGCATGATTATGAATGATCTTGACGCTCGGGCTCGAGAATCACCAAGTGAAGGCTTCCAAACTCCTCTTTTTGAAGCAATCACCAACTAATATCTTGCTTAATGATCTGAAACTAAAATCACAAGATTATTAGTAAACATAACTACATGAGTTAATCATCATCAAAACTAGAGAGGAAGGCCTCTGGGCCAACAATATTAAGATTTGTATTTTTACTTTTTGCATTTTAAATAGGATTTATGTCGTTTGTTAAAATCAAGATGATATAGTTTGGTAGCTCTTTTGGGATTGACACACACACATCTTTCATCTTCCTAAAGTGTTTTATAAAGAGTTCAAGACTATTTTCTTTGTCGTTTTCAAAATCAAGTTTCGGAAAAACGAGTTTCGAAAAAACTGATTTTTGATTTAAAAAGAGTTTTTGCAAAATATAGTTCTAACCTTGTTTTGTGTTGATCTATGATCACACATTGGCTCTATCAAGTACCTAAAACTCTATTTTGTGTTTGGAAACAAAGTTTATTTTTGTTGAAAAACGATCAACTTCAAATAGATTTTCATTATGTGCCTTTGGCCCTAAGTCAGTCGACCGACCGGTCAACCATAGGCAGAGAAGATTTGCTTTGTCGGTCGACCAAGCGGTTGGCCGACATGCACCAAAGCGCAGTTGTGCACTTCGATCGACCGAGTGATCGACCGACTGTAGGAGCTTTGCTCTTGGTTGGGTTCGGTCGATCGTCTCGGTCGACCGACAGAAAGTTTTGCTCTCTGGTTAGGAACAATGGTCGACCGACCGGTTGACCACTATCCCCAACGGTCGAAAATCTGACCGTTGGCGGCCAACAGGTAGAAGGATTGTCTTCTGGATTTTTCCCAATGGCTATATTCTGTTTTGTCTTTTTCTGTGTCTTTTTCTAATGACTCTTTTGGGTTTTTTACTCATGTTTTCATCCCCTATGAATAATGGGACTGTAGAAAAATCCTTAAATAAGATTTCTAAAGTTTAGATCAAGTTTTACAAGTTTACATCAAGATTTAGCTTTTTCTTAAAAGATTTTCTTTTGAGCCAAAATTCTATATCCTTGGTTTTTAGCTTGAGCCTTCCCTTTACATCTTTACAAGCTATTTCTACTATACAATCCCAAAGAGTTTCACCTCTTCATCTTGGTTATAGGAGTTTACTTGTGAGCCTTTTGTGATCAAGTGAAGATCACTGATTTTTTTCTATTGTGAAGTTGTAGAGGTTGCGGCCTCAAGTGAGCTAGTGAGCTCTGTGTTGGTGTTGCGACATAGTGAGAGAGGACTTGTGATTCTATTGAGTTCTAGTGAAAACTTGTAACGGTTGACGATCTAGTGAGATCGATCATAGTGAAAATCCTTCATAGTGTTGAAGGCGGGGACGTAGAGCAGTGGCTCTAATCTCGGAACATATCATCGTGTTTGCGATTGCTTACTCTTTCTCTCTTAACTCTACTATCTCTTTACTTACTTGCACACTTCTCTTGCTTATTTATTTGCAAGTATTTCTTGAATTATGATTGGTATTTGGTAGGTTGCTAGTAAGTAAATTTTAATTCCGCATTATTTGCCATTTAGTATAGTCATCACCTATTCACCCCCTCTAGGTGATTTACACCAACTACTGTTTATATTACAGGATGCTGGGGCACCCTACCAAGAACTGCTACATCGTTAAAGATGTCCTTCAGGCTCTGATCGATGTGGAGATATTGAAGCTTCATCCAGAATAGAAGAAGGTGACCACCAATATGACGGCTACATCACCAATTCAATTTGGACAAAATCTTCCACTAGCACCAACTGGAGTGACCTGAAAGGTGAACTAAGAGTGATCAATACTGATCCTCAAAATCAAAGGGAGAAAGGTCTTACTTCTGTCCCTACTCCTCAAGGAGAGACAATGTGGGTCTATTCTGACATTGTCGAAAGCCAGCCGTGGACGACTGTTACAAGCAGGAAGTCTAAAGGCAAGATTAAAATATTCTCTAGCAATGTGGTGAGCATCTCTACAAGAGAAATTGAGGTAAATGTTGCAGAGTCCACCTTGTTGCTGACACAAGCGCACCTCCAACATCAAAGACTCGATCTGGCAAGCAGTACTTGAAGCGGTATGGCTAGACGGTAGTAAACTCCCCATAGCCATCTGAGGAGGTAATCGAGCAGTTCATGAGGCCATCCGTGAAAAAGTAGAAAGAGCTTCAGTATGCCAAAGCTCTTCCGAAAAGTGGTGTGTGACCATCAACTGCCTTCTGTTTTAATGTCTTGGCTCAATTAGCCAACATTCCTACTCGAATCACTCTCTATAAGCTTCTAAAGCTTTTCAAGTCTTCAAGGGACGCTCTAAGAGAAGCATTAGCAGATGCAGAGGTTTTCATAATCCTGGTTCCTATTACATGTGAAGAGAAAGACGGCAATCATTGTCACCATACCTCAAAGCAGTTTTCCTGCATCACCTTCACCCCAGAAGACATGTAAGTTAAAGGAAACAATGACAGACCCTTGTATTATAAGGGTACATTGGATCATCTGAAGTAAGCCACATTCAGCTTGATCTAGAATCCACGTTGAGCATATGCCCCGCAGGGTCATGTAGCATTTGGAGATCCCCACCCCACCGGTTAAGCGCTACTTAGACAACTATCTATGGCTTCAACACCAATGGTATGCGCTCAATGGGAAAATCAAGCGCAGGTGTCAAATTAGGGACCTGAAATCAGAGGTGACATGTTATGTCATTGACGCTGACACCTCATACAATCTACTGCTGGGACGGCCTTGGATTCACCACAACGCCATCGTCCCGTCCACTTTTCATCTAGCAATGAAATACATTGATGAAGATGAAAAAGTGAGAATGTTGATTGCTGAAAGACATCCATTCAAAGAAGTCAAGAATTATTTTACTGATTCCCTTCTTTATCAGGATTATCTTGAGGTTGATGAGAATCCACACCCAGAAGAGCCCAACTTTGGAAACGAAGCAGATACAGAGCCAGAAGAAAATAAGTGTCTCTGGAAAATAAATCCTCTTGTGACGAGAATTGATAAGCTCGATGTCGATACCACTGCTAATGTTGAAAGCGAGCGGTTCATCAATGAAGATTTAAATTTGGCTTACTTTTCTGCATTTGCTTCGGATTCTGTACCGTCAGACACTAGCACTAACATGGACAGTGATCCTTTGTCAGCAATGAATGCTTTGACCTCGTTGCATGCACTAATAAATTCGTCCCTCCTAGTATGCGAAGAGATAGGAGGCGCACACAATGCCTTCTTTGAAGTACCAGCCAAGTGAAGGGGTCAAAAGCCAATTCTATTCGGACGGATCGAGACAGAGCCCGTAGATTGTGAAAGCTCAAGGGGTAATTCTGAGTTTCCATAATTCTTCCATTATGGACAAAAGTCAGTCACATGATGGAAAGAATGAAGTATGATTTCACGAAGAAATCAGACCTTAATTTTGGCAAAAAAATAAGCACTACTTCATTCATTTGTATTGAAAGACAAAGACCCCGATTACTATCACAAGACTCGAAGGGGACTCGTTATGTAACTACGCCAGTCTCGTCAGATCCCGAATCTGAAAGAGAGGTCTATCATGACAGCTCATCAGCAATGTCGTCGTCGAACTCAGACGTCAGCATCGACAATATCTAAGTCTCTCAGTGAACATGGCATCAACCAACCATTTTGAAGCGATAGAGAAGATACTTTTGAATCTGAAGAATTAGTCCAGTCAGACTCTGATCCATGAATTAAACACTTAAATGCTCTTTGAGATATGCGCTTTGAACAATGCGAATCACCCACAGAGGATAAAGTAACTCAAGTAAATCTTGAAAATGTGGCTAACCCTAAACCCATCTTCATAAGTGAGAGCTTATCACTTTCTGAGAAAGAAGACCTAATACAGCTCATACGAGAGCATATAGTTGTCTTCGCTTGGAATTATGAAGACATGCCAGGGCTCGATCCCCAGATTGCTATGCATCATCTCGACATTAACCCGGACGCCAAACTAGTCAAACAGCATCAACGGCGGTTCTGTCCCGAGATCATGGAAGCAATCAAATCAGAAGTCAAAAACTTATAGACTCTGGTTTCGTCAGGAAGAGCAACATCATGATTGGGTGGCCAATATCATTTTCGTTCCCAAGAAAATGAAAAGATCCGGATTTACATCGACTACCGCAATCTAAATGTCACGTGCCCTAAAGACAAATTCTCTCTCCCGATCACGGATGTCATGATCGACAATACGTGCGATTTTGAGAGGATGTCTTTTATGGATGGTTTCTCAGGGTATAATCAAATAAAGATGTACTCTAAAGATGAAAAACACATATCTTTCAGGACATTTTTGAGAGTATACCGCTACATAATAATGCCCTTCGGCCTAAAGAATGCTGTTGCGACATATCAATGCGTCATGAATACGATCTTTTGTGAGCATATACGCAAAACCATAGAATGCTATGTCGATGATATAGTCGTGAAAAACCGTGACAAAGAGATCACCTCGCAGACGTGAAGAGAGTGTTCGATATCATGCGTGCTCACCAATTGAAGATGAACCCAAACAAGTCCTTCTTGGGGGTAGTCAGTGGTACATTTCTTGGATTTATTGTTACATGCAAAGGAATTCATTTGGATCGAGAGAAAATCCATGCCATCCAAGAGATGCAGCCTTCGAGAAATATCAAAGAACTCAGCAGCCTACAGGGACGATTGGCATATATATCTGTAATTCATATCGAATCTCTTAGGATGCTGCCAACCCTTCACCAAGTTAATGAATAAGAGAGTGTCATTCGAGTGGGACAATGCTTGCCAAGAAGTATTCGAGGAGATCAAAGAATATCTCACACACCTGCCTGTCCTGGTAGCTCCAGTATCAGAAAAAACTTTCCTGTTATATGTTCGAGTGATGAAAAATTTCTTGGGAGATTTACGAGCTCAAAATAATGACCAAAATCATGAACAAGCAATCTACTATTTAAGTGGAATAATGATTGGGGTGGAGTACTATTATAACCCAATCGAAAAGGAATGCTTTGTGTTGGTCTTCACTGTCAAGAACATGCGACACTACCTCATGGGGCAACTCATTCAAGTCATTTTCAGAGTGAATCCTTTGCGATTGCTCATAACGAGACCATCTTCGGTGAACTGCAAACTAGCGAAATGGGCTATATTGCTCTTTCAATATGAGATGCAATTCATGCCATAAAAGGCGATTAAAGGTCAAGCTGTGGCAGATTTCCTGGCCGATCATTCAGATTCAGGAACTTTAAAACTTTATGATGATCTCCTAGACTTTGCAGAAGTTAACTTGATCAACGCCTCCTCAGAAGAATAAGTGTGCAACTATTTTTTGACAGAGCGTCTAAAATGAATCCTGAGGGAAATATTGTCGTAGGTGTGGGGGTAGTACTTATCTCCCCACATAACTATCTGATCCCTCATGCATTCTCGTTAATTGAGCTTTGTTCCAACAATATCTCAAAATTCAACGCTCTCTTGATCGGGATGCAACTTGCTGAAGAGATTGAAGTCAAAAATCTCGAAGCATACAGTAATTCAAAGCTCATCGTCAACCAGGTTCGCGGGGAGTATGAAGTCCAACATGAAGACTTGGTGCCTATCACAACGCGACCATTATCATGGCAGAGAAGTTTGAAAACTTCTACATTGACTATGTATCGTGTCAGCAAAATATACATGCAGATGCACTGGCATCCTTCACTGCTTCATTGGCCCTTCCCACCGGAGCCACAGAGAAAGTACTCGTCTATAGTCGCGACTTGTACTGCTGCAAATTCGCCCTTGAAGACAGTAAGAATCCAAGAGGAGACCTTCAAGTCAAAGAGGTTCTTGAGACTTCGACAAGCCTCGAGGCTAGGGATTGGTGATTCCCTTATATCGATTTCGTCTTATATGGCATATTGCCTGACGGCCCCAAAGAGGCAGCTACCATCAGAAGGAAAGCTCTTTGATTCTATTATAATGCGATCATGTAAACATTGCATCACCGATCGTATGATGGAATCCTGCTCTGATGCCTTTCACATAAAGAGGCACAGGAGGCACTCAAAGAAGCTCATGATGGTATGTGCGGAGCTCACCAACTCGGACCCAAGCTCGAGACCAGCTCAGAAGACTTGGCTATCATTGGTCGAAGATGATCCCTGACGCCATCGCCTATGCTAAGTGATGTCATGCATGCTAGATCCACGGTGACTTTGTCCATCAAGCACCAGGACATCTTCATCCAACATCCTCCTCATGGCCATTTGAGATGTGGGGAATGGATGTGACTGGACCCATCAGTCCTCGAACATCCAAAGGACATCACTTCAGATTGGCCATAACAGATTACTTATCTAAATAGGTGGAAGTTGTCCCCCTGAAAGAAGTAAAGACAATAAATGTGAGCAAGTTCATCAAGCATCACGTGCTCTACCGCTTCGATATACCTCGATGAACCGTCCACGATAACGGGCGCCAATTCATCAGCCAAGCATTCCAGAGATTCTATAACAAATTTAGAATCCAAAGTGGGTCATCAACGATATACTATCTAGTCGCTAACGGCCTTGCAGAAACCTTCAACAGGACTATTAGGAAGCTTCTCAAGAAACTCGTCTTGAAAAGTTAACATGACTAGGATGACAAATTAGCTGAATGCTTATGGGCTTATCGCATAACGGTGAGAACCCCGACGAAATCCACGCCATTTTCCTTGGTGTACGGATCTGAAGTTGTACTCCCGCTAGAAATCCAGATCCTATCTTTACGAGTTGCCTTGACAACCAGGATGGTAGGTGAGAAAAAGCATCGATTGCGCCTTCAGGAGTTGGAAGCTTTAGACGACAAACGTTTACAAGCCCAACAACAAATCGAGGTCTATCAAGCTCAGATTTCAGAGCTTTCAATAAGAGAGTTAGAGAATGAATTTTCAAGAATGGCGACCTTGTCTTAGCATTCAGAAGACCCATGGTTATGATATATAAGACAAAAGGAAGTTCCAACCAAATGGGAAGAACCATTTGCAGTGGAGTCAGTCTACTCAAATTGAGCACCGCCTTATAACTCCAGACGACGTTACGCTCATGATGCCTATAAATGACAAATTCTTGAAGAAGTAATATCTTTAATAGGACTCTTCTCATGATTAGGTTAACACTACACCTCTGATCAAAGCTTCGAGATCCAAGATGTTTGGAAGAGCATCAAAGAAGACTTCTCCCTTCAACAAATCATATCACGGTCGATCGACGCCGAGCCGACCGAATATTGTTGACATCACGTTGCATGATGTTAATATTGAAGAGACAAAGCGCAAAACTTTGATTTTAGCCTTGTAACTCTTCTCATAATCAAGTTAATACTATACCTCTGATCAAAATTTTGAGATTCAAGATGTTTGGAAGTGCGCCAAAGAGAGCTTCTCCCTTCAACGGATCACATCACGATCGATCGACGTTGAGCTGACCGAACATTGTTGACATCATGATGCATGATGTTAATATTGAAGAGACAAAGTGTCAAACTTTAGTTTTAGCCTTGTCACTCTTCTCATGATCAAGTTAATACTACATCTCTGCTCAAAGCTTTGAGATCCAAGCTGTTTGGAAGAGCGCCAAAGAAGAGCTTCTCCCTTCAACGGATCACATCACGGTCGATCGACGCCGAGCTAACCGAAAATTATTGACATCACGATGCATGATGTTAGTATTGAAGAGACAAAGTGCGAAACTTTAGTTTTAGTGTTGTCACTTTTCTCTTGATCAAGTTAATACTACACCTCTGATCAAAAGCTTTGAGATTCAAGATGTTTGGAAGAGCACCAAAGAACAGCTTTTTTCGTCAACGAATCACATCATGGTTGATCGATGCCAAGCCGACCGAACATTGGTTACACTCTGACGCATGAAGTAAACATTGAAGAAAGGACAAAGGTAAAATATCAAGTTTTAACCTTGTCACTCTTCTCTAGTTTATCTATACTACATCCTACGCCTCCAAGGATAGAGGAAGTAGTTGGCATTTAAGTCCAACAGAAAATTCTCGACAACTCATCATACTGAGAGAAATAGCATGACTAGCCTACTTAAATGGTAATTGGCAAAGGAATACTAAATCTGTTGATGCTGAGGGTTTGCTAAAAATTCTTAGGGACCTGATATTGCTTTCCTTTCCGAAATCTCTTATCAATTTCGGTCCATAGAATGGTAAAACCTCAAAAAAGTTGTAATTATTTCCCCAGCGAAATAATCACAAACCAAATATGTCAAGTCAATATTATACCTCTAACATACCCGTTGTTAAGTTAATATTATACCCTAATAGTGATTTCCTTAAACATCTGCAATGGATAAAATTTCGACTTGTCAATTCTCTTCAATAGAATGACAATTTCATCAAATTGCTCAAATCAAAAAATCAAACTCTCTGTCAAGTTAACACTACATCTCTGATCAAAATTTAAACTTGTCAATTCTCTTCAATAGAATGGCAACTCCACCAAATAGCTCAAATCACAAACTTTCTCGGTCAAGTTAACATTACACCTCTAATCAAAATTGCTCATATTACAATATACATCCCTGTTAAGTAAACATTATACTTATGACAGTGATTCTCTCGATTTCTCACCGAAAATGAGACATACGATGCTAAATTAAATATCACATCTCTAGCATCCATTTTTATTGTTAATTAAATACTACACCTATGATAATGATCTTCCCGCGAGCTTTTTCATCGAAGCGAGATGTCAAATGCTAAGTTAATATCACACCTCTAGCATTGGCCTTGTTATTAAGTTAATATTATACCTATGACAGCGATTTTCACAGTTCTCTCGGTGAAAATGAGATCTCCTTGATGCTAAGTTAATATTACACCTCTAGTATTCACTTCCTTGTCAAGTTAATATCACACATCTGACAATTCAAATTTACTTTCAATTGTAAATCCTAGCCCGTCACGTTAACATTACATCTCTGATGGTAAAATTTTTCATAAATCCCTAGTGGATTTAACTCCACTTGTTATCTCATCAATAGGATAACAAGGCTACAAAATTCGTTCAAATCACGAATTTAGTTCTGTCAAGTTAACATCACACCTCTGACAGTAATCGTTTCAAATTACTTAATGGAATTTTAAAATTTTGAGTTACTATGTTAATCGTCACCTCTAACAATCAAAGTAAATCACTTTCATTTGTCTAATTTTCAACACACAAAAGGAAAGTCAAGACAAAAAGAAAGCAAAATTTCACTTTTATTTATATCAAAATTTAAAAGTGATACAAATACTCTCTTATTCAATAAGATGGAATGTTACAAAAAAAAAGAAAAGAAACAAAAGTTATTCTCGCTCAGCGAGAGACTTTATTTGGTCCTTCAGCGCCTGCGTTCCTACCTGAAAGCACCTAACACGATCTCCGTGTTTCAAGAGCCGCCTCTCAACAACAATCAAGAGCCGCGTCTTTAGGGAAATTGAGGGCTGCATCTCTACAACAATTGAGAGCCACGTCTCTATGGCAATTGAGGATCGCGTCTCAACTCTACTGAAGTTCACGTCTTCACTTGATTAGCATGACAACCGTGAAAGTACAACTAGAGGGGGGTGAATAGGTGTAGTGCTAATCTATTACAAATGATGCAAAATTAAAAATAAATTGCTAACACACTAAGTGTATAACCAAGAGTGAGCGAATTTTTCGTGAAGGGCTCTGAAACTACTCCTCACGATTTCTCTGAATTATGAGTTGAGGTGCTTTAAAAACTCTCTTGGTTCAATACAAGTGTGAGCACACAAACTATATCTCGCATGTATATGAATATGAACAATATATAGCAATGCAAGATATAAAAGGGGAGAGAAAGAGAGAAAATAGATCAAAACACAAATACAGTGATATGTTTTGATATTCGAGTCACTGCTCTACGTCTCTGCCTTCACACAGAAGGATTTCCACAATGTCCACACAGGACCTTCCATAAAGGGACCTCCATTGAGGAATTACAACTCAATACCAGAGGTACACAACTCCTCCTCTCAAACACAATCACCTCTACACAAGAGGGAAGGCATAAAGCCAAAGAAAAATATAACTTGGTGATTACTAAGATCACAAATAATCTCTTCGTGATCTTGAAAGATCACAAACAACTCTTCTCACAATATAAAAATTCTAAAGATAAATTTGAGATGATAGCTCAAGTATGTGAGAAAATAAAGTATTCGGAAAAGAAAACACAAAGAAAACTCTTGAAAAAACTCTAGAAATGATATGGAAATTTTGGACAAGAAACTAGACTCCAAAAACTTATTTTCTTTTGATTTTTCAAAACTTTGAACAAAATAAAGATAAAGAGATTAAAGCTCTAAAACTTGTTTTGAAAACTTATTAAAAACTCTGTAGAAGATGAAAATTTTGGCTCTTAAAAATCTTGTCTAAAATAGGCCTCAAGGACCCCAATTTATAGGGGATCCAGAATATAGCCGTTGGGGTCCAAAACAGGCCAGAATAGCCTGTCGGTTGACCGCCCGGTCGACTGGCCAATGGTCAGATTTCTGACCGTTGGGGTTGTCGATCGACCGGTAGGTCGACCGCCCCCCAAGGCTAAGCCTATCAGTCGACCGCCCGGTCGACCGTGGCAAAAAGTAGAGAGCTCCCTCTCCGGGTTGGTCGACCGTTCGATCGACCGGGGCCAAATCCAGAGAGCAGACTCTCTGGATCGGTCACCCCACAGTCGATCGCTAAAGCCTGTGCACATCTGTGCACGTCGGTCGACCGGTCGGTCGATTGACCTTGGCTTCGTCGACCGGTCGGTTGACCAAAACCAGGGTTTATAGGATATGAAGTGTTGGCATTTAAATACCTATAAAATTTCATAAAATCACATAAAATTCACAAAAATAAGTTCATGTAAATATTTGAAGTACAATTATGTGTGATTAAAAATCAACACATATTACAAACTATTTGAACTATTTTTGAGGAATAGAAATTAAGCTTTAAACCAAAAACAGTATTTTTCAAAACTTAAATTTTGAAATGAAAATCCGTTTTCTCCAAAACTCGTATAACTACAAAAACTTGATTTAAAGACACATTTGAAGCATAGTGTGTATGGATAGACTCCAATACACATAAATATGATATATCTATGTTTTTTTTACATTAAATCCCAAAATAAGTTTTGATAATAACAAAACTTAAACACATGACTAGATATACATCAAAATAAGTTTCTCTAAACATTTGAACCATCAATGTATATGGATGAAATCCAACATACATATAAATCATGTAAATTTCTTTTGATTCTATCTATTCATGAAAGCGATATACGTATATTCTTGAAAATTCAAAACGGTTAAACCGAAACCGAAACCAAAACTTTTGAACTTTTATGTGCGTGTATACTTGAACATATCAAAACTAAAGTATCCTTACACAAGATCTAAACACTAAACAAATCTAGATGCAAGTCTTCTTGTTGATCTTCTTCTCCAAGATGACTCGATCCAAACTTGATCCAAATGAGCTTGACTCCATCTGAGTGCTAGATGCGATTTTGATGCGCAAGCTCTTGAATCAATAAATGTTAGCTCTAAAACTTGAGCTCCTGAATCAATACTTGTTAGCTCTATAACTTGACTTTGAATACTTTAATGAAGCTAAACACCTACCAATATCTTAATCAATAACTGAAACTATATAAACACAAGATCATAGTAACTTAACTTCATAAGTTAGTCATCATCAAAACTAAGGTGAATGGACTTTAGGCCAACAATCTTTCCCTTTTTGATGATAACAAGACTTATGAGATTATATATGCATTGATTAAGGATAGGTTTCATAGAAGCTCCTCCTTAACTATTGCATAATATAGAATAAGAAGATATTCAATGGAAGCTCAAATACCAATAAGCATGCAATAGGAATCATAAAACAATAAACATATACACATGAATATGCATAAAGACAAATAAACATGCATATATAAACACTACATTTCTCTCCCCCTTTTGTCACTCATCAACAAAGGGGTGAGCAAATCAATTGAAACAAACATATTTTAAAATAAAAATTTTATACCAAGAAAAACTATCAATTAAAGGAAATCAATTGAAAGAGAAACAACATATTTATTAATTGAAAATGAAATAATCTTTTACCAATTGATACCAATAAAAGGATATGATGCCAATTGAAAGTAAAAACTATATTTTTAGGTAAATACTAAAATTATTTTGCAATAAAGATACCAATTTTAGAATAATACCGATTTGAAGGTTATTGATATCAATATTGAAAATATTAGTTCAAAATAAAATATTTTTCTTTATAAAGAGTGGGAGTAAGATGACAATTGAAAATAAATATCAATTGAAAGATAAAATAAGAATTTTTCTCCCCCTTTATGAAATATCAATAAAACTAATGCATAAGCTTGTAAAGATACCAATTATCATTAAGAACTAAATCAAACTTAGCTTGAAATCAATTTGTGCTAAAAATGTATAAACATTATAAAATGAGCACAATCAAAATCATATATATGTATGATGATCAGAGCAATATAATATCAATTTGAAATATGCTGCATACATATAAAGAAACATGAGTATAAAAATTAATTTTCATTTAAATCATGCATGTCTCATAACTACATCCCTTTCATGCACATGCTTGAAAGTTATTCAATAAGGTATACAAGGCATGATCACCTATCCAACCGCCCTTAGAAGGTAGGGATTTTCAAAAATATGATTTGAAAATATTTTAACATATTTGAAAACTTTACCAATTGAAGAATACAAAACTAGTTTAAGAAAAAATTTGAAACTAGTACGAAATCCTTTACGTAAGGAATAAAAACAAATATATATTTCATGATATATAAAAATTACATGAGAATCGATACTCAAAAATTTATGAGGCACATATAGGCTCATGGATTAAAACCACGAGTAAATAAAAGATATATAGAGTATACAAGATTCATGTGAGAACCATATACATGAAAATAAATCAATGAAGCTCACATGAGATTCCTTACTTAAAACATAAACACGAGAAATTTTTATTTTTATCAAAACTAAACAAACTTCAAGTTGCATGTATGTTTTGTCAAACCTAAAATCATACATATTTATCTCAAATATGAACGAGTCCATAATAAAATATTGCATGAAGGTAAGTGACTCAAGGATATACATGTATATCTAATAGTTTTTGACAAAATTAACATATACATGAAAAACACATTCTATAATAACATGTACAAAAATAAGGAATACAAGTATAAATACAAGAATCATCAAAACTAGGTTATACAAACACATGTAATGAGTACAAAAGAGCAATGAAGCATTCAAACACAATAATCAAGTTTAGCTCACTACTTGTACAAGTATATACACAAGTTTTAATGAAAACTTCATTCAAACATATAATAAAAATATGAAGCACAAAACATCAAAACATGGTAAATAACTAATATGATCATTAGGCTAAATGCAAGTGATATTAGAACTAAGTTATACACAATAGCTAAACTAAAGTGAGATCACAAAGATATAAGTACATATGAACATGAGTGTATCTTAGATACTATATATGTATATCACAAGTCCAATAAACATGCATTTAAACATAATGAGTATTAAAATCACAACATGCTAAAAATCATCAATGAAAGCATGTAATTAAAATAGGAGTTAGAGTTAGTTATTAAAACCAAATGAACTAGTCTCTGTTGACACTTAAAAAAAAACAAGATTCTTACTGGCCCGAACAATGTCTAAACTTGTTGACATTTATAAAAGACAAGTGACATACAAGCTGATGACCAGTTTTCACCCATCTCCTAGGGACAAGGAAGCAACTTGGACTCCACTGATCCAGCAAGCAGACAGTGAACCCGGATTGTTTCTAAACAGACCTCAGCAGGTCTAAAGATGCTAGCACTTAGCATCACATGAGCCCAAAGGGATAGCCTCGCTTGAGAGGGTAGGATCACCCGACTTCGCCTTGAAGCCATTTAAAGCCTCGCCAGGAAGCTAACTCATAACTTCGCCAGAGGAAGTCAGCTTCGCCCTGAAGCCATACACAACTGCGCAGAAAGGGTATATGATAGCCTCGCCACAGATGACTTCTAGCTCCGCCGAAGAGTTTCTTTCGGACTTCGCCAGAAACTGCCTCCAGCTCCGCTGTGAGTTCAAGGCGGGCAGCGCCACTATTGGTCTGCTATGGTCAATCTTTGACCAATCAAATCTCCAGATGAGATCAAATCTAATCGGGATCAAGATCAAATCCAATCAAAATCAAATCTGAGATCAAATTTGGCAGTTGATTGCCACAATCTCTTGACTCTCTTAAAACGAGTAAGGAGATCAGGGGAAATCCTCCAACAATACGGAAAGAATCAAAACGGATCAAGAAGATCAACCGACCTGCCATTTCTAGCTTCGCAGAAGCTGATCCTAGCCTTGCAGCAAGGCTACTTTTCAGATTTAAACAGATTTGATTCAATCTGTTTTCATATCTTCAAGGGACGATTATACCCTTGCTCTCCCTATAAATAGCCCATCAGGGGTACAAGGAGAGAGGGCTTTTAAGAGGCGATACGCTCGAGAGAGGACTCCACAAGCAGAGACTTCTTCACAAAGCACCGTGCGTTCTTGAATTCAGAGACTTTATAAAGAATTGCTTCTCTAATCAGGGTGCTGATACCCTAATGCCTTCCTCTCAAGGAATCTCCGGAACCAGGCGAGAAGGAATTCCTAATTGAAGTCGGTTTTGAGAAGTAACAAGAAGGTTCTACCAACCTTCTGTTCTCTGATTCCCCGAAATAGGCGAGAAGGGAATCTCATCGCTCGCATCGTCAAAGGGACAAAGTAGTCGCGCGCTGACCAGACTCCTATCGGCACACTTCCCCAGAATCTCTGAGGAGATCTACTTGTAATCTTTTTAAGAATACTTGTAATTTAGCTCCTCAACTCTTTTTATTGTAAGTTTTTCCCTTTGCAAAATCAATGAAAAACAAGATGGCGACTCCGCTGGGGACCGTATTCTCCACTGCCGAGAATAAAGTGTCGCAATGCGACGAACAGACCTTTGGGTCTAACTCTGAATTCAGAAAAGCCGGTGCAGCCAGAGCCCATCTGGCTAAATCTTCAAGGAAAGTCTCTGCGGAGACAGAAAAGGTTCTCTGCGAACCTGCTGCGGTTCTCTGGCGCAACAAGAAAGCACGCCCGCAACCCAAGTCCTGCACTTTCGAGAACTTGGTCATTCAATTCGACCAAGAAAGATTTGAAGAAGTCCTCTCTGGGGGTGGCTTAATGCTTCGAGCACGGAAGCATAGGAAGGTCTCTATGACCAAGGTTTCAGAACAGAAACCAGAAGCAGAATTCTGCCAACACCCTTCAGCCTCGCGGGTGGCTAATCAGGTTCCTTGCGAACCTAAATATCCTCTGCCAAAGCGGATATGGAGGCCTAAACAGAAGTCTCTGGCCAAAGCCTCAGGCGTAGCTACGCCAAAATCGCACCTCTCTCGTGAAGAAAAAGGCAAGATGCCTGTCTGCTCCAACAATGCCACCAGCCGCGAAGTCACGACGGCAATCATACCGTCGTCCAATTCAAGAGCAGCAATGCCTTGCACTGGCCTCGTTCTCATAAGCGAAGATACTGTACCACAGTGTACGCGCAGGGTTCATGACCGCAAAGTTAGAACCAAAGTACTATCCGAGGCTAATCGCCTTCGCAGCAGCATAGCGGGTAATGCACCACAGCGTGCTCCGCTCTCCAATTCGTCAGGCGCTAAGCTCGCTCTTTGTAGCGAAGCTAGAACTCAAGCACTACTCAGTGCTGATCCCTTCTGCAGGGATAAAAGGAGCAGGACATCGTCCTATACGCGATCCAAAAGAGCCTCTGCACTAGATTGTTTAGGCCCAATTGGGTCTGACTTGCGGGAATTCTTGACAAACAAACGGAAGTCGGGGTCTTTCCGGACCACTCCCCCTATTGTCAACAAAAGGGATGTCAATTGGTGACAGTCCACTCAGTTCATTGCCGGCTAGGACCCATCCTCGCCGCTCCTCTAGGCCAACGATCAGTTTTCGATCGGTTGACGGCGCAAGCTCCGATGAAGCATCATAAAAGGAGCATCTCGCGAGATCTACCCTCTGCATCCGTCAACATGACCGGAAGGGGACGAGAGCTGGGCGGGGGAAGACAAGCATCTGACGACACCCCCTACAGCTCCCCAGATCTAGATTACAGCCCAGGTTTAGGCAAAGTCTTGGTGAATGAAGAGGGTGTTTTCTGAAACACCCGATCTAGGGTGGCGATATGAACAACCTTCCTCCTCAACGACCCTAGCCTCGCCGGAGCCCAGGAGATCACTCCAACCATCGGATGAAGAAGATGAAGATAATGGGTATGCCTCTTCGGCGACCGTCAGCTCAGTGCGAACAAACAGAGCATCAATCAACTTGGCTGATAATGTTAACGATGACCTTCGTCGACGTTTGGAAACTCAGGAGCAAACTTTCAAGACTCAGCAAGAAGTTCTGGACAACATTCAACAGATGCTTGCTCAACTCCTCAGCAATCGGAATGACAATGATACCGGGAGTAATCACGATGAGGAGGAACATTTCAGCAATGAGCAGCCAAAGACAGAGAAATCCAAGGAGGGTTCTTCCTTAGACGCCGAACTCCTTAAAGGCCTCCAAGCTCAAATTGCATCCCTAACTCAGAGGGATGAATTAAAGAAAGTAGGGGCAGTCCATCCTTACCCATTGGAGTGGGATTCAGTGCCATATCCACCAAAGTTCAAACCACCGACGTTGCATACGTATGATGGTAAAAGTTTACCAAATCAGCACATCTACTATTTCTGGTCTCAGACTGGTAATGTTATAGGCAACGACGCCATCATGGCTAGGCTGTTCATTAGCACCTTAAAGGGGGTGGCATTTGACTGGTTCCGGAGTCTCCCTCCGGGCTCTGTCAATTCCTGGATCGACCTGAAAACCCGGTTCCTCTCTCGTTTCTATGAGGACGATACCGAGGTAACCATAGACAAGCTCCTCTCCACCGTGCAGAAGAAGGGCGAATCTGTCCGTGACTACATTGAGCGGTTCAGAAATCTGTCTTTGATGTGCCTAGCAGGAATGCCATTACCCATGCTCTTACAGACATGCAGGCACAACTTCTTGGACCAGGTAGAAGTTCGCATGGGGGCTGTCAAGGCCCACACGTGGAAAGAATTGGTCGAACAAACTGAGATAGCCGAGAAGTCAGCTAAAAAGTTCAAACCATCCACCCCTAGAGGCAAATGGGGTATGAACAGTAAAGGACGTAGCGACCTGCCACAGTCTTCTCAAGCCAAAGGGAAAGAGACTATGTCTGTGAAATTATCCGGGGACGTGCAGTCGAAGGCCAAGAAGAGCGGCTTCAACAATCAGGAGCCTAAGTTTCCTCCAAAACAGTACTCCTTCAAAGATGATCAGGTGGTCACGATATTCCATCTGCTCCACAAAGGGAATAAAATGAAGTTACCAGATGCTTGACGTCCTAATGAAATAGGACGCATAAATGATCTCAAATACTGTCTCTACCATAGGATGATTCACCATCCTGCTGACAAGTGCTATGCCCTCAAGGACAGAATACAAGCCTTAATCGATGCCGGGGTTCTGACATTGAAGACCGAGCAGAAGAAAGTCACTGCCAATATGGTGACTCTCGAATTCGGCAGTACCCAAAAGGTCACAGTTCCTGACGGGACCTATCCAGCCCCTGCGCCACGGTTGGAAGTCAAACATCCTTCAGTTATAACTCAAGGTAATAAGGGTTTCGTTCCCTTAACATTGGAGACAGGGGAAGTCATGTGGATACACCCAGACCTCGTCCAAGACGTATAGCGGGATTCAAAGGAGCCCAACTCAAAGGGCAAGTCTTGCAATGTCATCTCCATCCTGCCAGACGACGGCAATCTTACGTCGGCTTCCCTCAGCGATTCAGAAGGAGAAAAGCATGCTTGCGCGACGCAAGCCGATGCGCCTCAACAGACGGGCACCCGATCCAAAAAATCATACTTGAGGCAGTATGAAAAGTCTACTGACAAGATACAACAGCAAACAACGTCAGTACAAATGCCAGCATCCACTCCAATTCCAACCAAGGGAAAGAAAAGTCTAAGGAGGTACAGTTCGACCAGGTGTTGAAGAAACCATCAGGTCAAGGGTTTGATACGCCCTTTCGTTTTGACATATTGGCTCAGCTGGCTAATATCCCGGCTCGTATCACAATACACGAGCTCCTTCATCTCTCAAAAGAGACAAGAGAAGCACTCAGGGATGCGCTAGCCAATTCAGAATCCTTTCTGACATACATGCTAGAGGTCCCTAGCAATGATGTTCAGTCTCCTTGCCCAGAATGTCATCACACACAATCAAAGGTGCCCGCCATTACATTCACGGCGGAAGATATGCTTCTCAAAGATAACAAGCACGATCGACCTCTGTACTACACCGGATATGTCGGTTCAACGTGCATTGAAAGAATACAAGTCGACCCGGGATCCGCACTCAGCATCATCCCCAAAAGGCTTCTCTACTTCCTCGGCATACCGCTGTATAGGTTGTCCGCAACCACCACTACAATATACGGTTTCAACGCCGGGAGCAGTCACCCACTTGGGAAGATCCGACTCCGTTGCAGAATCGGGAGCCTGAAGTCAGAAGTGACATGCGATGTCATTGACACTGACACGTCATATACCTGCTACTAGGACGACCATGGATCCATGCCAACTGGATCGTTCCCTCTACCCTGCACGAATGCTTCAAATATGTTGAAGATAACGCGACAGTACGAACTGTCTTTGCTGAGAAGCAACCATTCAAAGGGGTGGAAAATTACTTCACTGACGCTCTCCTGTATCAAGAGGCCGGTGGAACACCTAAAGAACCATTACCAGACGATGATGAAAGTGGCAATGAGGCGGATTTAGAATCCGAAGCAGGCATGCCAGCCATTCTGATTGGTGAACCAATTATAGCATGTCTTAATAATCCCCAATGTAATACCCCTTCAGAGGATGAAGGTGAATGGGTAATTAATGATAATATTTCTTTTGATTATCCTGCGAGTGTTGGGTCGGTTAAATCCATTACAGATGGCTCTCTGCATATGCCCTTACATAAGCCGAATGCGGCCAGAACACCTATGGAAGCTATAGAAGGGGCCACGCTAGTGATCCCTTCGTCCAAACAAGGTCAGTTACCGATAATCTTCGGTAGAACCCAACCACGGGGACCTACAGCTGCAGATTCAAGTTCAGATTCAGACACTCCACAGTTCTTCCATTACGCGCGGTCGGCGCGCCATCTTATGAAGAAAATAGGGTATGACTTGAAGCATGGAGCGGGCCTGAATTTTAGAAAAGGAAGACGCAGTTTGATGCGTAACTTTGTGTCAAAAGGCAAACCTGCAAACTACTATGATAATACACGCAGGGGGTTAGGATACGTTACACCCACATCGCCAGCAATGGTTCAATGCAAAGACGATGAACCAATCCCATCACATTCAGCCTCATCCTCCGAATGGGACTCAGATGTCAGTGTGGGAATGATGTTCGAAAACCTCACCGTTAATATGACTTCAAGCAGTCAATTGGAGCCCGCAGAAGCTGTTGATGAGGAACCATGAGCCCAACATTCAGACCTCTAATGGGAAAAGTGATTCGAACTGCGCGAGCCACCTACTGAAGACAAGGTGATGCAGGTCAACTTGGGTAGTCAAGATCACCCTAAACCCATCTTCATAAGTGAAAGCTTATCACTTACAGAAAAGGAAGAATTGATAATACTCGTAAAGGAGTATATAGACGTCTTCGCATGGAGCTACGAAGACATGCCCGGACTCGATCCGCAAATAGCCATGCACCGTCTGAACATCAAACCCGACATCAAGCCAGTCGATCAGCAACAACGTCGGTTTCGTCCGAACATTATGGAGGCTATTGAGGCCGAAGTCCATAAGCTCATTGCATGTGGCTTCATTCGGGAAGAACAGCATCCAGATTGGGTTACTAATATCGTTCCAGTCCTCAAGAAGAATGGAAAAATACGGATCTGCATCGACTACCGTGATCTCAATACGTCATACCCTAAAGACGAACTCCCACTGCCCATCTCCGATATCATGATTGACAATGCTTGTAGATTCGAAAGAATGTCTTTCATGGACGGCTTTTCAGGGTACAATCAGATTAAAATGTACCCCGACGATGAGAAGCATACTTCGTTCCGAACACCCTTGGGGTATACTGCTACACCGTAATGCCCTTCGGGCTGAAGAACGCCGGAGCAACCTATCAGCGGGCAATGAGTACAATCTTCCGCGACCATCTTCGAAAAATGGTGGAATGCTATGTCGATGACATTGCTGTCAAAAGCTGCAGCAAGGATGACCATCTTAGTGACTTGAGAACAATGTTCGACATAATGCGGGCTTATCAACTAAAAATGAATCCGACAAAATCCTTCTTGGGAGTGTCAAGTGGCAAGTTCCTTGGGTTCATTGTTACGTCAAAAGGAATTCATCTTGACCCAGACAAGGTCAAAGCCATTCAGAGCATGCATCCACCAAGGAATCTTAAAGAGCTCAGAGGCTTGCAAGGTAGACTGGCTTATATTAGAAGGTTCATCGCAAATCTCTCAGGCCGCTGTCAGCCGTTCACCCGACTCATAAAAAAGGGTGCTTCCTTCGTATGGGATCAAGCTTGTCAAGAAGCTTATGAAGACATCAAGAGATACCTCACGAAGCCTCCAGTCTTAGTGGCCCCTACATCAGGGAAGCCATTCTTGCTTTATGCAAAAGCTCTGGACCATTCTCTTGGTGCCCTCCTTGCTCAAAAGGACTACAATGGTCACGAGCAAGCCATTTATTATCTAAGCAGGACTCTCGTAGGAGCAGAATCTCGTTATAATCCTATCGAGAAAGAGTGTTTAGCTCTTGTCTTTGCCATTCAGAAGACACGACATTCTTTGGTCGGCAAACCATACATGTCATCTCCAGAGTGAATCCTTTGCGCCTTCTCATGACAAAGCCAGGATCATTGAATTCAAGATTGGCTAAATGGGCACTTCTTTTGTCTCAATACGACATGATCTTTACCCCACAGAAGGAGGTTAAAGGTCAGGCCCTTGCAGAGTTCTTGGCCGCTCATCCAGTTCCGGAACACTCAAAACTTCATGAAGATATTCCAGATGAAGTCTTCGAGTCTGACGTAACCTCAGAAGAGGAAGTGTGGCAGATGTTCTTCGATGGAGCATCACGAATAGGCCCTAAAGGTAAGATTATTGCTGGAGTGGGGGTTGTGTTCATCTCCCCACAGAATCATGTCCTTCCCAGAGCATTCTCCCTGACAGAGTCATGCTCCAACAATGTAGCGGAATATAATGCTCTGCTCATTGGTCTTCAGCTTGCCCATGGAATGGGGATACACTACCTCGAAGCTTACGGCGATTCAAAACTGATTATCAATCAGGTTAAAGGCGAATATGAAGTTCGCCATGAGGATTTGGTGCCTTATTACCACACAGCCATCGAATTGGCTAACCTATTTGAAGGTTTCTACATCGGGCACGTGTCTCGATCTCAGAATACCAGGGCAGACGCTCTTGCTGCGTTAGCAACAACATTAGCCTTGCCGGTCGACACCGAGTATCACCTCACAGTGGCAACTCGACATCTTGTATGCTCTAAGAATATGTTAAGAACCCGAGAGGTCTATAATATCTCAACGGATCTTGAGCCGAGAGATTGGCGATTTCCTCTCATCGACTATGCTTTACATGGTCTGCTGCCAGACGATCCTAAGGAAGCGGCATCTATCAGACGAAGGTCTCTCCGTTTCTACTACGATCCAACTCTGAAGACACTTTACCGTTGTTCATATGACGGTGTCCTCCTCCGTTGCCTTTCTAATTCAGAGGCACAGGAAGTACTTAAAGAAGCACACGACGGCATGTGCGGAGCTCATCAGCAAGGTCCAAAACTCAAAGACATGTTGCATAGGCTTGGATACTATTGGCCAACCATGATAGCCGATGCCATCCAATATGCACGAAGGTGTAAAGCATGCCAAATTCATGCGGACTTCATACACCAGCCCCCGGAGTTGCTCCACCCAACTGTTGCTTCATGGCCGTTCGAAGCATGGGGAATCGATGTCGTAGGGCCAATCAGCCCCTCTTCGACAAAAGGACACCGGTTTATCCTAGCAATAACCGACTACTTTTCAAAATGGGCGGAAGCTATACCATTAGTTGAAGTCAAAACCTCTAATGTGGTTAATTTCATCAAGCACCATGTCATCCATCGATTTGGTGTCCCTAGGCGGATCATCCATGATAATGGTCCCCAATTCATAAGCCAGGTATTCTATCGGTTCTGCGATAAATACCGAATTTAGAATGTGGCTTCAACTGCCTATAATCCCGCCGCTAACGGCTTGGCAGAAGCATTCAACAAAATGATCATCAAGCTACTCAAGAAGTTCGTCTCCTCGAATAAGCGAGATTGGGACGAAAAGCTTGGTGAATGTCTTTGGGCCTACCGAACCACGGTTCGGACACCGATAAGTAATACACCTTTTTCCCTAGTGTACGGGTGTGAAGCAGTCATCCCGTTGGAGATCCAGATGCCGTCATTGCGAGTCGCTCTAATGACTAAGATCACATCAGAGGACAATGATCGGTTGCGTCTTCAAGAGCTCGAAGCCCTAGATGAGAAGCGGCTACAAGCTCAGCAGCATATCGAGTTGTATCAAGCTTGATCTCAAAAGCCTTCAATAAGAAGGTCAAACAAAGAGTCTTCCAGAAAGGAGATTTGGTTTAAGCCGTCAGACGACCGATGATTATGACGCACAAGACCAATGGCAAATTTCAGCCTAAATGGGAAGGACTGTTTGTAATAGAAACAGTCTATTCAAACGGAGCATATCGCCTCATGACTTCAGATGGCGATTTACTCATGATGCCGATTAATGACAAGTTCTTAAAGAAGTATTATCCTTGATTAAGGATCCTTCTCATGATCAAGTTAACATTACACCTCTGATCAAGACCTTTATGTCCAAGGTACATGCAAAGAGAGCCTTTCTCTTCCTCCAAGCGAGATCATACACCAGTAGGAGCCTGGCCATATACTGGTTCTCTCAAAGGAGAATCAAGGTTACACATACGCTAACCAGATGATCCAATATCCTTAACGATTAAGGATAGAGGAAAATGTTAGCCTTTAAGCCCAACATAAGTCCTCGACAACTCATCATGCTGAGGGGAATAGCATGGCTAGCCCAATTCAAATGGTAGTTGGTAAAGGCATATCAAACCCGTTAACAGCTGGGGATTTGCTAAAAATCCTAAGGGACCTGTTCCCATTTGATTCCCTCTCCAAAATCACTTATCAATTCTCATCCATAGAATGGTAAGTCCACATATACATTTCGCTGTTACGTTAGCATTAAACCTATGACAATGATTCCCTCGTTTTTTCCCGTGAAAACGAGACCTCCAAAATCACTTACTAATTCTCATCCATAGAATGGTAAGACCACATATGCATTTCACTGTTACGATAACATTAAACCTATGACAGTGATTCCCTCGTTTTTCTCCGTGAAAACGAGACCTCCAAATCACTTACCAATTCTCATCCATAGAATGGTAAGACCACATATGCATTTCGCTGTTACTTAACATTAAACCTATGACAGTGATTCCTCGTTTTTCCCCGTGAAAACGAGACCTCCAAAATCACTTACCAATTCTCATCCATAGAATGGTAAGACCACATATACATTTTGCTGTTACGTTAACATTAAACCTATGACAGTGATTCTCTCGTTTCTACCAGTAAAAACGAGACCCTTTTCCCAAATTCCATTACAACCTTGAGCTTGGTGGCGTCTCAATCGGTCATGTCATTGCGACCTCTGAACCAGCAGACAGCCAAGTCTCAACCTTGAGCTTGTTGACATATACAAAGACAAGTCTCAACCTTGAGCCTGTTGACATCTACAAAAGACAGGTCTCGATACTTATTGACATTTACAAAAGATAAGTATCATCAACCTTGAGCTTGGTGGCGTCTCATTCGGTTATGTCATTGCGACCTCTGAACCGGCAGACAGCCAAGTCTCAATTCCTAGCCCTGTTGACATTTACAAAAGACAGGTCTCGATACTTATTGACATTTACAAAGGATAAGTATCACCAACCTTGAGCTTGATGGTGTCTTATTCGGTTATGTCATTGCGACCTCTGAACCAACAGACAGCCAAATCTCAACCTTGAGCTTGTTGACATTTACAAAAGACAAGTCTCAACCTTGAGCCTGTTGACATTTACAAAAGATAGGTCTCGATACTTATTGACAATTACAAAAGATAAGTATCACCAACCTTGAGCTTGGTGGCGTCTCAATCGGTTATGTCATTGCGACCTCTGAACCAGCAGACAGCCAAGTCTCAACCTTGAGCCCTGTTGACATTTACAAAAGACAGGTCTCGATACTTATTGACATTTACAAAAGATAAGTATCACCAACCTTGAGCTTGGTGGCGTCTCATCCGGTTATGCCATTGCGACCTCTGAACCAGCAGACAGCCAAGTCTCAATTCCGAGCCCTGTTGACATTTACAAAAGACAGGTCTCAATACTTATTGACATCTACAAAAGACAAGTATTACCCTTTTAGCCCCATAAAGGCTAATCTTGAGCTTGGTGGCTTCTCAACCGGTTATGTCAGTGCGACCTCTGAACCGACAGATAGCCAAGTCTCATTATTCAATCCAGCAAGGACTATGTTCTCAAGTGGCTGCAATGCAACTTGGAAACGACAACTCAGCAGATAAAGCAAGTTGGAGGTTCGACAAGGGAGTCAAAACAAAATTATTTTTATTGAGTTCGAGAAGAAGAGATATATGAAGGCACATATATTACAAGCTATAAGCGTACATCATAAGATCTGATCCGTTCTTCAAGGAAGGCCAGCCTTGCCTCCCTATCATCGGCAGCCCTCACAAGCGCCTGCGACCTTAGTTCAGCCTCATTAAAACTCACCGTCTGGGTCAAGCGAGATTCAACTTCAGCCAAGGTTGCCCTTTGAGCTAGCTCTTCCCGCGAAAGCTCGTCACTCTGAGCCTTGAGTTGCTCAAGCCGCGCAATCTCTTCAAGACGTACAGGTTCAACCTTGAATAAGAGAAGATTTGCCTTCCTGATCATCTCCTTGGCCTTTTCGATTTTATCTTCAGCGTCAAGAAGAGCACTGCTAGAAGCATCGATAGCGTCCCCGAGCCCTATCCTCCTTGTCTCCAAGGATTTCAAGTCCGAAGAAATAGCCTTAGCGGCTTTCTGAGCAGCAAGACGGGCTTCATGCATTTGAGCGACAAGATACGCAAGCTGCTCATTAACCGAAGACTCCAGGTCTGAGAGGCTAAGACAACTCCATTCCTCTACGTCCCTCTCAAACTGGTCTACCAGAAGCTCTAATGCAGCGGCCTGGTTATCCCGTCCAAAGTCCCGAATACTTTCAATACTGCGGGAAAGGACCACTTTTAATTTAGAAAATGACATAGTCGAGCCTTTCAAGACCAGATCGATAGATCGCTTCAAGCCTTTATAAAAGCTATCGACTATGTCACCTATAAAATCATTTTCAACCTCGGCCACTTCTGGTAGATGGGCAGCCTCAGAAAAATCCACCTGCCTGGTTGACACCACTGTGGAAGGAACGACGGGAACACTGGCTACAGCAGCATGACAGGTCATCGGTGATCTCGGCGGAGTCTTCATTGAAACCAGTATACTAGCCACCGCTGAGGTAGGACTAGTGACCATCTCCTGAACAGCAGGCTCAACCACCAAGGTTGGGGAAGTAGGGCTTGTAATCACTCTCAGCTCCGCACCTGGCAAAACTGGTGGCACCTCACTCATTGATATAGTTGGGAGTGAGGACACTTCCGGGACTACCGCCCCTTCAACCTCTGTTCCTTCGGCTAGCTCAGGCTAATATGGGGGCAGGTCACCATACAGCTCGTCCAACACAGCAGCATCCGCCGCGGTCGAAGTGCTCATGTCACCCCTTGACCCCTCGGGAAGATCGTCTGGTTCCCTTAAAGTTGACGCACCCCGAGGCGGAACATCTGCAACAAAATTGTGTTTAGACAAGACACAATAAATAGTAAAAGCCAAAAAGGTCAGAACAATACCAAAGGATGATGTCGCCTCAAACATCTTGGCAGCCGCATCAATTTCTACGGGCTCCATTGGAAAGTCCTTTGCGGAGTCAACACGAATGGCCGGCCCGCTTTCGCTTGCCGAATCTTCCGTGGACCACCCAAAAGAGCTTGACGCTACAGGACTTCCCTTGAAAGTCCCAGCGCCCGAAGGACCAACGTCAGCTGCGTCACCTCCGGATTCCTCCGGGACGGCAAAATAGCCGGCCTCATCACCCTCATTGTAAGCGGACAGAGGATCATAATGTTCCCCTTGTTCTCCAACCGCCTCAGCTCTCGGGCTCGTCACCGCCTCAGCTCCTACACCACAAAGAAAATAATGAGCTGCCCGGAACACATAAAAATATATTACAAAGACGAAGCTGATCTTACCTAAGTCCAGAGCAACTTCACCAGTAGTCGGTCCAGCAACCGACGGTTCAACTACTAATGGGACAAGAGGAGAAACCGCCACAGATGGTTCGTCCCCTACAACAATCGTAGGAGCTTGGTGAAGAGGCTTCTTCACCAACTGCTTCCTACGAGACCCACTTGTCCGTTTGCGCTTGAGAGGGGCATCAGAACCTTCCTCCTCCACTTCTTCTACATGTCTTGGGGGAGTTGTCCCCATCACGCCAGAACCGGCTGCAAGAGTCTCGGCACCTGCCTCCGCTTCAAAGCGAGGACTTTCCGCATCCGAGGCTTCGCTGTTATCCACGGCAACGAATTCTTCTATGCCCGGGACGCGAACCCTCTTACCTTCCCTTCTCTCAGAGACCTTCCGCTTTAGCCGCTGAGAAATTAACTTCACACCAGAGCTTTTAGCCTTGAATCCAAGGGTGTGGAGTTGGAAGTTGCATACCACTGGCAGAAGCACAGGGTCATTAGAAGATTGGGAGTCCTCAACGGCGTACACAGCCGCGCCCCAATACAGCCTGCAATGAAGAATCGCCAGGCACGGGCTCCATCAATGAGACTCCCCATGAAAGTCAGATGGAGATTTGGGTTGCCCACATACAGTTGGTCATATCCAAACTGCCGAGCAAACCGACTTGGAACATAAGGCTCCAAGTAGCAGGTATCCCCGCTTCTGTATAATAAATGTGAGGGCCGAATGCTGACCAGCCACTCGAAAATTCCCCGGCTCAGGGATGACTGCCCTTCCCCCGCATCTTTGAACTCCTCGTCATAGCCTGCATCCCGAATACGGGGAAAACAGCAGAAGAGACTATAGACGTCATAGCGACGCACTAATTTACGGGCCTCAGCCACGTAAGTCTTCTGCCATGAGCATCCTTCGAATCGGCGGAGGAGCGCCATTCGAACACCTTCGGGGGGTCCTCTCCAGCTTCAATCAAAGAGGGACAGTGCAGGGCGAACCATGCCATTAAATAAGTGTACGGCAGACCCACTCTGGGGTTAGGTCCGTCGCGGGGCAAAATGATCCCCTTCCCATGCTTCATCGTTGGCGGCCTGCAAAAAGCCTCCGTTAAGGCGCGAAGGCCTCTTTGGATACAGCACACCATGGCCGGAAGAAGACCCAGAGGATGACCATGGACTAGACGAACAGCAGGCAACAGGACGTTCGGATGAATGACGTCACCCGACGAAGACGGCACCACGCACCTCTTCAGCCAGACTGTCAAGAAGACAGCCAGCAGTGCCTTCCGGGACATCGGCCGGCGAGCCTGATGATGGAAACTCCGAAGGACATCACCCTTCTCATATGGACCATCGTCTTCCTTCACAACTAAATCCCCTTGGAAGTGCTTTTGCATCCGGTCAAAGATGTCTTCGACAGTGACTCCACAGTGAGCCGCTTCAAGAGTGTTCTCCATATCTTGGAACAAATAATCTCCCCAGCTCTTCAAGCTACAGGAAGTTCCCTTACTGCCCCCATGCATACTGGAGCAAATATATAAGTGGCACATTAACTCCCGGTAAGTCTCGAACAAGGCAGGCTCCTGCTTCTCCAGAAGCGCCAATTCTGCCTCGCACGGGAAGTATTCTTCATATGCAAGAGACCCAAAAGGCAGAGCAGAGACTTCCCACACTCATGCAGGGCCATACCCAATTCGCCAATAGGGGTGAAGAAAGTCCCTGAAGCTGGGCAATACAATTCAAAGATGGCGTAGAAGCACGCCACGTTCATCTCAATACCGTGACAGGTCGCCCTGACGGCCTCATAGAGGTTTAGCCTCCCAGATCCTCCTCGAAATGAGTGAGGATGTATACAGTTAAATCCCTCCACCATACTTTCGGAGGGTGAATCCAGCCTGGAGTCCTGAAATCAGTGGCTGGGTAGTTCCCATTAACTTTGCAGAATTGGTTACCAAAGGTCAGCGCCACTGCAGGATTTTCTCCCACTGGGATCTCTCGTGACACATTCCCTGGATGTAGACCCATTACGCAACGAGGAGGCCCTGCTCTTGCGTAACCACGAGACTGAAGCACCAATTTCCCTATGTGGACAGAGTCAGTACTCCGGCTCACTTCCCACGACATCTTCCGAGCCTGCGTCGCGCACTGGAAGGAAGACAAAGAAAAATGACGCTTGTTGGACGGAAGGTAGAACTTCTCACCATCCAACTGAAAAATCCACTGCCCTTCCCCGGCTAGTAGTTGGTGATCAGGATCTGGTGCGGCATCCCCGAACATGAAGTCGGGCTTCCTATAAGTTCGACGGTCAATATCTTCAAGGGGAGCTGAAGTCAAAATACTCCTCGTGGTGTATTGATCACCACCATAAATAAGCGTGTCTCGAACGAGAGAGCTCCGCTCACTAAACAGAGAAGCCTGCCCTTGGAATTGCAGGCTGATATTGCCGTCCAATCCCCTGGTCATCCCAAATAGATTGTTCGAAGGACCAGGAGTGTAGTGCACTGCAGAAGTAAAGAAGAATCATGATTAGTTCATCAGCCAAGCAGATACAAATGCACAAGTTTCACCAGGGTATAGCCTTGCCCTTTGAACGAAGCTAGCAAGGCGATAGCTTCAACAAAGCTTAGTCTCACAGTCAAGTCCGCATTTCGCAGAAAATGTCCAAGTGTTAGCTTCTCTTCGAAAAGCTTAAGCAGAAGGCGCCACAGCCCTAAGGATTAACTTCGTCAGAAGGGCATCGAGGTCCCTTCCAGAGGATAGCTTCGCACCCTATCATTCAACAGTATGTGATAGCCTAAGGGATAGCTTCGCCTGGAAGCTTAAAGAAGAACTCTTCAATTCTTGGATCCCCAATCAAGAAATTAAAAAGAAAATTCAGGGAACCAAATTCCCTAAGAGCATCAGATCATAATTAATCATTTTCTGGGTTCATCCAAAGACAGCCAGACATCAGCTTTAAAAGAGAGACAACAGTCTCTAATCGAAAGGGAAAGTTCCCTACCAGCGATTGGTCGTTCAATGACCGGAGGAGGAGAAGGACCCTCCACTGCAGAAGTTGCCACTTCTTTTCCCGCTCGTCTCTTGGGTGCCATTGAAGAACTGTGGAAGTTCTTAAACTCTTGAATGAAGAAGAAATAAGAAGAAGAGTCAAGTACTCTGGAAAATTCAAAGAGAAATGATGACTTTCTCTCTCAGCCCGACCGGGCTTTTATAGGCCGATGATCGCCTGAAACGACGCCTCGAAAAGAGTACAGGCTGTCGTTTCAAATTAATTTGAAACGGCGCCTAAAGCCCCTTCCCGAGAAACGCTGATTCAGCCCCACTAAGGGCTAACTTCGCCACGAGTTAAAATGCGGACTTCGCACAATACATCAATGACTTCGCCGACAGGATTGCCTTAACTCCGCTGAAGGCATAGGCCGAACTCACAGATATGCTAGCTTCGCTGGAAGCTCGTTCCTATTTCAGATGGAATTCTATCTTTAACCCCGCATGGAGTTTAGCTCTGCTAGACAAGTTCAAGATGAAGGCAAAGCAAAAACCAGATGAGCAGAAAATGAACTTTCATTGATTTAAAAGGAAAGGTACATTGATATTACATCATGGTTGTGTTTCGTACAACAGATTCAGTTGCTCAGCAGGATCATTTGCGCAAAAGGCATATAAGTGGTTTTATCTGCTTCCAAGTCGGACCAACTGGACACGAAAGGCCTTCCTCCTGCACAAGGCCGTAATCCTTCACACCAGAACAGATGGTGCCACCAGGACAGATTCTGCCACCGGAACAGATTGTGCCACCAGGAAGTTGAACCTTCCGCAATCAAAATTGGCAAAGGACTGATCGCCACCAGCAGGTTGGATCTTCTTTGATGAAAATTGGCAATGGAAAGATCTGCGACCTTACTGGTGACGTCCGCTTTCCCGAAGTGGATCATCTCGGATAAGCGGCTACCAGCCTCGCCTCAAAAGGAATCATCTTGGATAAGCGACTGCCAACAGCCTCTGGGACACACATCAGCTGCCCCAGTTTGTTCCTCCTGCTTAAAGTAAAGCTTCAACCAGGAAGTATAAGGCAACTTTTCGGTCTCTTTTATAAGTCACAAGATTGGCGAACATAGCTCACTGCAATGCAAATCAGAACAGATTAGCAGTTAAACACGGGAGAAGCTGCAAAAACACTAAGTCAAATTCTTTGGGGCGAAGCAATCCGATTTCAGTTAAAGCAGAGGATAAGCCTCGCTTGCACAGCAATGATGGGCTAGCTCAGCAAAAGCCAAGTCCTAGCCTCGCCTATATGGCTAAGCCAGACTGATCCTGTGGAACACAGTCTTAGCCCCACCTATATGGCAAGACTGCCTCAACTTTGAAGAAACTAAGTCCCAAGTTCTGCCTGTGTAGCGGACTTGACATGCAGTAATCTTTCTCTGATCAAGTCAAGATGATAGCTTCACTGGGAAGCTATGCTGAAATCCTTCTCTGCAGATCAGTTAAGTGGAGAACAAGGGAGATTAATCCCTGAAGCAGCTGATTAAAGCTAAAGCTAAACTAAGGGAGACGAACTCCCTAAGGTTTATTGGTAAAGTCTCTGGATGATCGAGACTTACCGGTCCTTGGCCGGGTAATAACCAGAGTGGGCATTCCCACTACTTCAGAGATCTGAGTATCTCTCTCAACCAAGAGAAGAGGAGAAGAGCAGATCACTTCTCTTCAGATGACCTCAAGTGTCCTATTTATAGGCCCCATGGCCTGAGCGCTGCCGCCTCAATCGTGGAAGCACGAGCACATTTAAGGCATTTACTGCGCCTTGAGAAAAGGGACGATTTCCCTTGGAACCGTGCAAAGGAAGAAACGTATCCCTCATAAAGGCACTCATGACGCCTTGAAGAAAGGGAATATCCTCCCTCAGAAATGCACAAGGGAAGAATATCTTCCTCGATCAGTGCGAGAGAAGAAGTAATCCTTCTCGTAACCGGCCCATGGCAGTTGGCCTTGGAAAAGCAACAGATGTTCCAGGGCGAACTTACCTAGCCGCGAAGCTACCCAGACGCGAATCGACATGATTCCTCGGCGAATCTACATCCCAAAGCAGGATTCAAAGCGAAGCTGAACTCAACCACTATGGTGACGTTCATACTCCACATACCACCAATCAAAGCAGTTCAAAGTATTTCGAAGTCTGAGCCATTGCAAACTTTTGAAAACTTTGAAGGGGGTCTTGTTGACACTTAAAAAAATAAGATTTTTACTGGCCCGAACAATGTCTAAACTTGTTGACATTTACAAAAGACAAGTGACAGACAAGCTGACGACCAGTTTTCACCCATCTCCTAGAGATAAGGAAGCAACTTGGACTCCACTGATCCAGCAAGCAGACAGTGAACCCGGATTGTTTCTAAACAGACCTCAGCAGGTCTAAAGATGCTAGCATTTAGCATCACATGAGCCCAAAGGGATAGCCTCGCTTGAGAGGGTAGGATCACCCGACTTCGCCTTGAAGCCAATTAAAGCCTCGCCAGGAAGCTAACTCATAGCTTCGCCAGAGGAAGTCAGCTTCGCCCTGAAGCCATACACAACTGCGCAGAAAGGGTATATGTTAGCCTCGCCACAGATGACTTCTAGCTCCGCCGAAGAGTTTCTTTTCGACTTCGCCAGAAACTGCCTCCAGCTCCGCTGTGAGTTCAAGGCGGGCAGCGCCACTATTGGTCTGCTATGGTCAATCTTTGACGAATCAAATCTCCAGATGAGATCAAATTTAATCGGGATCAAGATCAAATCCAATTAAGATCAAATCTGAGATCAAATTCGGCAGTTGATTGCCACAATCTCTTGACTCTCTTAAAACGAGTAAGGAGATCAGGGGAAATCCTCCAACAATACAGAAAGGATCAAAAAGGATCAAGAAGATCAACCGACCTGCCATTTCTAGCTTCGCAGAAGCTGATCCTAGCCTCACAGCAAGGCTACTTTCCAGATTTAAACAGATTTGATTCAATCTGTTTCCATATCTTCAAGGGACAATTATACCCTTGCTCTCACTATAAATAGCCCATCAGGGGTACAAGGAGAGAGGGCTTTTAAGAGGCGATACGCTCGAGAGAGGACTCCACAAACAGAGACTTCTTCACAAAGCACCGTGTGTTCTTGAATTCAGAGACTTTATAGAGAATTGCTTCTCTAATCAGGGTGCTGATACCCTAATACCTTCCTCTCAAGGAATCTCCGGAACCAGGCGAGAAGGAATTCCTAATTGAAGGCGGTTTTGAGAAGTAACAAGAAGGTTCTACCAACCTTCTGTTCTCTGATTCCCCGAACCAGGCGAGAAGGGAATCTAATCGCTCGCATCGTTAAAGGGACAAAGTAGTCGTTCGCTGACCAGACTCCTATCGGCACACTTCTCCAGAATCTCTGAGGAGATCTACTTATAATCTTTTTAAGAATACTTGTAATTTAGCTCTTCAACTCTTTTTATTGTAAGTTTTCCCCTTTGCAAAATCAATGGAAAACAGTCTCTAGTCTCTAAACTATGGTGGTCTTCCCATCAAATATCCCTTGAAAGTGATGTATCCAAAATTGTGTTCATTGAGCTCGAAATACATCCACCATCAAGGCACCAATACTCTCACGTCTTGTGAGAGACCACACCTACAACAAATACAATAGGGGTGAATTTTGACACCCAAACTTTCTTAGGTCCTCCGGGGTTAGCACCTTTCCTAACCCTAACAAATTTATTTAAAATATTTGAAGCATTTATTTTATCATAATAAAATTTTGCAAGGTGGCCCTTGCGACCACAATGTGTACAAGTCTATATATTAGCATACATAGAATCATGTGTGTGAGCATGATGAGCATGTGTATGTCGTGAAGGGTGTGTATGCATATATGGAGTATGTTTTCAAAACATAATTTCCAATCTTGTGTGGTTCATGGCACATTGACTCAAAGTGGAGCCCAAACAATCAACGCTCCTCTTCAACATAAATATATCATTTTCAACCTTAGAAGAAGATGTGGAGCATGCAATCGAAACACAAGAAGATGAAGTTATAGTAGCATGACAAACATGGAAATCAAAATAATTTTTTGAGAAAATATTTTCTAAAGAGGTAGATTCCAATTCTTTAAAAATTAAAACAATTTTATTTTTCAAAGAATCATTTTCTTTTAAAACAAATTCAAGTTTTGAAGACAAATTCTCATTTTTCTTCAAAACAAAATCAAACTCATTTTCATTTTTCAAAATCTCATTTTCATTTAAAACAAGATCAAGTTAGGATTTCAATGAGTCCCTTTCCTTGGATTTCAATGTGTGTATACTTGAGCATATCAAAACTAAACTATCCTTATACAAGATCTAAACACTAAACAAACCTAAATGCAAGTCTTCTTGTAGATCTTCTTCTCCAAGATGACTCAATTCAAACTTGATCTAAATGAGCTTGACACCATCCGAGTACTAGATGCGATCTTAATGTGCGAGCTCTTGAATCAACACATGTTAGCTTCAAAACTTGACTTTGAATCCTTTGTTGAAGCTAAACACCTATTAAGATCTTGATCAATAATTGAAACTATATAAACACAAGATCATTAGTAACTTAACTTCATAAGTTAGTCATAATCAAAACTAAGGTAAAGGGCCGTTGGGCCAACAAACCGTGTCTATGAGGGCTGCATTGATATCTCTGCTTCTGCAATCAGTTCAACAGTACACTGACAAAAGCAATCGATAACTCTACCGGTTCAATAGTATACCAACAAACAAATCAGAGCTCATGATAAGTGCTAGACTGAGTTTCTAAGATATTTGTGAACGAAGACCATAATCCATATAGGATCAAGCTCAAGGCATCTCAAAAGATTCTCAGTCCAATTATGAGAAGACCAAAATCAACTGAAGTCCAAAGTGTTTCGAGTCCGTCCCAGTCAACTGCAGAGTTTTGAAAACTTTAGAGGGGGTTTTGTAGGCTGTCTAAAAATCATTAAGGACAAGCCATCATGCGCGAGCCCCATTTCAATGCAAAGGTCACGTTTTGACTAAAACACGAACCTCGCGTCCAAAGAAGCATGAAGACTTCAGATGTGGGTCTGAGTAAACCCACGTTCAACGCGAGTCTGAGTAACTTCGCATCCCATTTCAAGCGTGGATCTGAGCAACTTGGCACCCCACTTCAGACACGGGTCTGAGAAATCCTGTGTCTCACTTCAAACGCGAGTCTGAGCAACTCTGCGTTCTGAGACGCATGCATCTACAACAAGCAACGTGAGGTTCGCGTCCAGCATGAGGCCCGCTTTCTATTGTAACATAACCCCATTACTTGGTCAATTAACTCCCCATGTAATGGGGGAGTTAATCCCCATTATGGAGAAATTTTAGGGGACAATAATACCTCTATGACTCCCTATAAATAGCCTGAGGAGCTATGAAATTGGAGGAGGGAGGACCTTAGGAAGGAAGAGACTTTTTCTGAGATTGAGAGCTGAGAATTCTCAACCTAAAAAAAAAGCTTCTTGCTTTCTTGGAGAGAAGAAGAAAATGAGTAATTAGTGGACTCTAAACACTTAGTGCATTGAAAACAGAGTACTCTTCTGATTAGTCTTCGAGAGTATCTTGAAGAGAAGCTTGACAGTCGGCTAGTCAACAGAGAATAAGAATCACTCTCTATCATTACACAAAGAACCTAGCCTTAAACAAACGGGAGAACCAGTTCTTTGCCCCTCTTTTGTAATCAGAATTGCTCCGTTGTAACTTTTCAGTCACTCAAAGAAACCTTACAATCGACCAAGGCTTTTCCGACCAAACATACTCGAGCTAGTCGATAGCCTATAGCGGTTCATATCCTGACGGTTATCCCTCTGGGAGTATCCTAAAAGATGGACGCTCGCCCATAGTGATCGCTCGGAGCTCAGCCTACACCGGGTTCCCATCCTGATGACTACCCGAGCTAGGCAACAACCTATAGCGGGTCCTACCCTAGTGACTACCCCCTCTACGAGTACCCTGAAAGATGGAGGCTCGCCTACAACAATCATTTGGAGCTCAACCTATATCAGGTTCTCATCCTGATGCCTACCCGAGCGAGTCAACAGCCTATAGAGGGTCCTACCCTGAAGGCTACCCCTCAGAGAGTCTCCTGAAAGTGGAGGTTCGCGCACAACGACCGCTCGGAGCTCAGCCTACACGGGGCCTCACCCTGATGGTTGCCCAAGCTAGTCAATAGCATATAGCGGGTCCCCCTGACGGCTACCCCTCTGGGAGTCTCCTGAAAGATAGAGGCTCGCCTATAACAACTGCTCGGAGCTCAGCCTACATCGGGTCCTCATCCTGATGGCTACCTGAGCTAGTCAACAGCCTATAGCGGATCCTACCCTGACAGTTACCCCACCGGGAATCTCCTGAAAGATGAATGCTCGCCCACAACGACCGCTCAGAGCCCAGCCTATATCGGATCCTCACCCTGATAGTTATCCAAGTGAGTCAATAGCTTATAGCGGGTCCTACTCTGATGGATACCTCTCGGGAAGCCTTCTAAAATATAGAGGCTCGCCAACAATGATCGTTCGGAGCTCAGCCTACATTGGGTTCTCACCCTGATGGCTACCCGAGATAGTCAACAATTTATAGTGGGTCCTACCCTGATGGTACCCCTCGAAGAGTCTCCTGAAAGATGGAGGCTCACCTACAATGATCGTTCGGAGCTCAACCTATATCGGGTCCTCGCCCTGATGGCTATCCAAGCTAGTCAACAACCTATAGTGGGTCCTACCCTGACGGCTACCTCTCGAGAAGTCTCCTGAAAGATGGAGGCTCACCCACAGTGACTGCTCAGAGCTCAGCCTGCATCGAGTCCTCACCCTGAGAGCTACCCGAGCGAGTAAATAGCTTATAGCGGGTCATACCCTGATGGGTACCCTGGGGGAGTCTCTTGAAAGATGAAGGCTCGCACATAATAACTGCTTGGAGCTTAGCCTTCATCGAGTTCTCACACTGATGACTATCTAAGCGAGTCAACAGCCTACAGTGGGTCCATCCTGATGGCTACCCCTCGTGGAGTCTCCTGAAAGTGGAGGGTTACCCACAATGATCACTCAGAGCTCAACCTACATCAGGTTCTTACCCTGATGGCTACCCGAGTTAGTCAACAACCTATAGCAGGTCCCACCTTAACGGCTACCTCTCGGGGAGTCTTCTAAAAGATGGAGGCTCACCCACAATGACCACTCGGAGCTCAGCCTACATCGAGTCCTCATCCTGATGGCTACTCGAGCTAGTTAACAGCCTATAACCATGACGGCTTCCCCTTAGGGAGTCTCCCAAAAGATGAAGGCTCTTCCGTAATGATCACTCAAAGCTCAACCTACATCTGGTCCTCACCCTGGTGGCTACCCGAGTGAGTCAACAGCCAATAACGAGTCATACCCTGACAGCTACCCCTCGAAAAATCTCTTGAAAGATGGAGGCTTGCCTACAACGATCACTCGGAACTTAACCTACATCGGGTCCTCACCCTGATGGCTACTCGAGCTAGTCAACAACTTACAGCAGGTCATACCCTGACGACTACCCCTCAGAGAGTCTCCGAAAAGATGGAGGCTCACCTACAATGACCACTCGAAACTCAGCTTATATCAGATCCTTACCCTGATGGTTACCTAAGCTAGTAAACAGCCTATAGTAAGTCCACCCTGATGGCTACCCTTTGTGAAGTCACCTGAAAGATGGAGGCTCACCCACAATGACTGCTCAGAGCTCTACTACATTGGGTCCTCACCTTGGTGGCTACCCCGAGCGAATCAATAGCCTATAGTGGATCCTACCCTGACGGTTACCCCTCAGAGAATCTCCTGAAAGACAGAGGATCATTGTTGACACTCAAAAAAGACAAAATCTCAGACAACTTTTTAACTGGTCTGAATGATGTCTAACTTGTCGACATTTGCGAAAGACAAATCGCAGACAAGCTGATGACCAGTTTCTACCCATCCCAAGGGACAAATCAGCGACTTGGACTCTACTGATCCAGTGAAGCAGACAGTAAGCCAAGATTGCCTTTGAAGAGACCTAAGCAGGCCTAAAATGCTAAGTTAGTTCAACACTTAGCATCGATGAGCTCAAGGGGATAGCCTCACCAAAAGGCTAAGTTTGTCAAGATTCGCCTTGAAGCTCTCCATAGAGAGCTAACTTACAGCTTCGCCTGAAGCTAATTCTAGCTTTGCCGGAAGCTTTCTTGATAGCTTCTCATGAAGCTCTTCATAGCTCCACAGAGAGCTAACTTACAGCTTCCCCTGAAGCTAATTCTAACTTCGTCAGAAGCTTTCTTGATAGCTTCTCATGAAGCTCTTCATAGCTCCACAGAGAGCTAAATTACAGCTTTACCGGAAACTAATTCTAGCTTCGCCGAAAGCTTTCTTGATAGTTTCGGATGAAGTTTTTCATAGCTCCACAGAGAGCCAACTTACAGCTTCTCTTGAAGCTAATTATAGCTTCGCCAGAAGCTTCCTTGATAGCTTCTCCGGAAGAGGCTAGCTCCGCATGAGGAAAGTAACCGCCCCACTGAGTTAGTGGGGGGAGTTAATGGGTAGTTACACCCATGATCCCTCATTAAGAGGAGCCAATTGAGGAGAATTAATGGGTAGTTACACCCATGATCCCTCATTAAGTGGAGCCAATTAAGGAAAGTTAATGGGTAGTTACACCCATGATTCCTCATTAAGAGGAGACAATCAAGGGAATCATAACTCCCTATTGATCCTATAAATAGCCCACTAGTAGGCTAGGCTGAGGGTCTTGAAAAGATTTAAGTCTAATAGGCTCACGATCTTGAAGAAATTCAAGTCCAAGAGGCTTTTTGAAAAGCATAAGCTTCTTTGGTGGCTTCAAAGTTTAAGCCAACAGATTTACTCTCTCGCTTCCAAGAATTCAGAGAATCACTTCTCTAATACTACAAAGATAAATTCAGGGTGTTAATACCCTAAGATCTTCCTCCCTCTCAAGGAATCTCCAGAACCAGGTGAGAAGAAATTCCCAAGCAGTAGCATTCGAAGATCGATCGCTCGCATCGTCAACGGGATAAAGTGATCGCGCGCTGATCAGACTCCCACCGACACACTTTCCCAGAAATCTCAGAGGAGATCTACTTGTAGTTTTCTTTTTTTAAAGAAATACTTGTAATTTTGCTCCTCGATTCTCTTTGTAAGTTTCCCCCAATCAAATTCAATGAAAAACAAGATGGCGACTCCACTGGGGATTGTATTCTCTACTACTGAGATTCAAGTGTCGCAATGCGACGATCAGACCTTCAGGTCAATTGCTGAGACGATGGTCATTCACTTTGATCAAGAGAGGTTTGAACAACTTCTCTCTGGGGGTAGCACAAGCCCACCACATGTGCGTAAGCACAGGAAGGTTAGCGTAGCCAGAGCCCTCTAGCTATCTCTTAGAAGCAGGTCTCTATTGAGACAAATAAGGCTCTCTGCAAGCCTATTACAGTCTCAGACGAAGCTAAATAGACTCTATGCGAGTCAGCACAGTCTCAGCAGAGACTAACATAACCCTGCGCTAGCATGTTAACACTGTGCGCGAAGGTATAAAGGTTCCTCATGAACCTAAAGCAGCCTCTGCTAAGGCTATGTGGATTGAAAATTCTATAGTCTCATGCGAGGATAGAGAAAGATCTCCTGATTCAGCTTCCTGCGAAGCGAAAATAGTCTCTGACTGTAAGATTATTTCAGCTCTTCATAGAGCTAAGCCTTGCCCGTCTCGCGAGGCTAGGGCTAAAGCATTTTGTGCTAACAGCGAGGCTACTGCAGCACCGCTTACATCATCAGCACTATTAGGCAGTGCTAGGCTCGCCACTAGCGACAAAACCAAAGCACTAAGTGCTAAAGACCTTAGCCGCAAAGTTAAAAATGAAGCACCACTAAGTGCTAATAGTGACGCTATTTCAATCTCGCTCATAGGAAGAACTCCGCGCAGCAGAGTTAAGCTCTCCTTCAAAGGCAGAGCTAAAACAGTAGCTTCACCTTGCGAAGCTATCCTTTCAGGGGAAGCTATTCTAGCTTCGCCTATAGCCCAAAAGAAAGTCTTCAAGTCTAAGCTCAGGGTTTCTCAACCCAAGAGGGCTAACATTCAATTTTCCCGAGTCTTCGTGTTAGATCAGTTGGACCCAAGTAACACAGACTTGTGGGATTATCTGAGCAACAAGCAGAAAATCCGCTCCAAAAAGCCAGTTCACATCTCGTCATCCCAGTGCGGACAAGCGGGGTGTCAACCTGTGATGGTACATTCCGTCCACTGTTGTTTGGAACCAATCCCCACAATTTCTCCTCCAAGCCAGCAATCGGTGTTCAACCGGCTGTCAGTTCAAACTTCTGAGAGATCCAAGTCTCGAAAGAAGAAGACAGTGAAGGTGCCTCACCTCGCAGCTGCCTCTATCAATATGATAAGCAGAAGAAGGGATCTACTACGATCTCAAAGAAGGAAATAGGCGTTTCGCACTCCCTCATTCAGTTCTCCATGGCCCGACTATAGCCCCGGCTTAGGTCAGGTTCTGGTCGAACAAAAGGGTGCCTTCCAAGGTATGGTACCATATAATTATGGACAACCTTCTTCCTCAGAAGCTATGTTGCCAGAACCATTGAGACACCAATTCCAATGGTCCGATGATGAAGAAGAAGCCAGTGGCTACGCTTCCTCTGCCACCATCAGCTCTGTTCAGGCAAGGTTTGTATCAGCCAACATGGCTGATAACAACAACAATGATGATCTCCGTCATCGCATGGAGGCACATGAGCAGACTTCCAAGGCCCAGCAAGAAGTCTTGGACAATATCCAACAAATATTGGCTCAGCTTCTGACAAACCGGAATAATGATAACACAACCAGTAGTAATCACGTAAATGAGGAGAACAACAACAATGAACCTCCCAAGACAGATCATTCAATGGAGGGCTCTTCAATCGATGCCAAAGTGATCAAAGGCATCCAAGCTCAGATCGCATCCCTGGCCCAAAGGGATGAACTGAAGAAAGTAGGAGCAGTCCGTCCTTATCTCTTGGAATGGGATTCAGTCCCATATCCGCCAAATTCAAACCACCAACGTTGCATTCGTATGATGGCATGAGCTCGCCAAATCAGCACATTTACTACTTCTGATCGCAAACCGGTAATGTAGTAGGTAATGATGCTATTATGGCCAGACTATTCATTGGCACCCTGAAGGGGGTAGCCTTTAATTGATTCAGGAGTCTCCCCGAGAACTCCATCAATTCCTGGCTCGACTTGAAAACCCGATTCCTTTCCCGATTCTACGAGAATGATATTGAGGTGACCATGGACACACTCCTTTCGACAGTCCAGAAAGAAGGAGAATCTGTACGGGATTGCATAGAGAGATTCCGCAACCTTTCTCTCATGTGCCCTGCTGGTATACCTTTGCCTATGTTGCTTCAGACGTGTAGGCATAACTTCCTCGACAAAGTAGAAGTTCGCATGGGCGACGTCAAAGCCCACACTTGAAAGGAGCTTATTGAACAAGCCGAGATAGCTGAAAAATCAGCTAAAAAGTTTGAAACCCCAAAAAGCAGGTGGGGAATCAACAGTTAAAGCTATGACACAGCTGAATCTTCTGATACATCAGCATTGGAAGTATATGGAGGAACTCGATCAAAGAAGGGTAATTCCAACATAACTTCAGAGTATCAAAGACAATACTAATTCAAAGATAAGCATATGGTGACACTTTTTCACTTGCTCAACAAAGGCAACAGGCTCAAGTTGCCAGAGGTTAGATAGCCATACGAAGTGGGACAAATGTATGATCCCAACTATTGTCTTTTCTATAGGATAGTTCATCATCCTACTTGCAGGTGCAATGTCCTTAAAGACAAAATCCAAGCACTGATCGAAGTAGGTATTTTGACTCTGAAGTCAGAACATAACAAGGCCACTGCCTAACTCCTATCTTGAAAGGGAGTATGGAGGTAGTCAACTCTACTTCCAAAAGCCATGGGTCTTATCCCATCAACGACTAAAGCAATAGGACTCAAGCCGGTCCAAAGTTAAAGGCAAGTCTTGCAATGTCTCTCGCAGCAGATGACATCGCATCAGTAACTCCTCTCAGCAGCTCTGAGGAGGGACAACTGTCTCAACCGCTATTTGATAGCCGACAGACACTAGGTCTGGCAAATAGCTTGCGACAGTACAACCAGACTCCGACCAGACACAACAAACAACGACGTCGGGAAGCGTGCAGGGGGTTGGAATATGTCATTCCACCAATCAAATGAGGACAACATTACGTAGTAGAGGCAGTCTACTCGAGTGGAGCTTATCGCCTAGCGAATCTAAATGGTGACACGCTCCTGATGCTAATCAACGACAAATGCTATCCATGATCACGTTAACATTATACCTCTGATCAAGGAAGTACTATACATGATCATGTTAACATTACACCTCTGATCATCAAGTCGGACTCGTCTGACTATTTCATCTCCCCGAGAAGACCCTTTTCCCCAGGTGGAATCAATTTCAACCATCTCTGCATTCTTTTTTCGGCAAATCAATTCAGCTTCACAATGATTTTGAATGAGTCAAATTCATCGAAGAAGGTTCGTGATGCATCCTTGCAGGACCTTTTTAATATCTCCACATTCATGTTCAGATTCGAAGATCAGCTGTGACTAAAGTCTTGATTATGATGAATAAAAGTGAAACTCCACGAGGAATCTCGACTTACTCGATATATTTCTTGTGAAGTTTGTACTCCATATCTAGACACGAAGATCGGCTGAGAACCAGATTCTTGATGAAAAAAAGGTGACACTCCATGAGGAATGTCGATCTACCTGACAAATTCCCCATGAAGTTTAGACTTAACTCTTTAATTCTCAGTGAGATTTTAGAGGTCACCAGTGGAATACAGAAATGTTCACTTCATGTGACACGATCTGAAGCCTTCGGTGAATAAGGCTAGAGGAAAACATTGGCTTCTAAGCCCAATATAAAATCCTCAACAACTCATCATGCTGAGGGGAATAGCATGGCTAGCACAACTCAAATGATAGTTAGTAAAGGCATACCAAATCCGTTGACAGCTGAGGATTTGCTAAAAATTCTAAGGGACCTGATCCCACTTTTTCCACTAAAGTCTCCTATCAATTCTCGTCCATGGAATGGTAAGACCACAAAAGGCTGTATTCATTTTCCCAATAACAGATCACAACTGTCATGCTTAAAGCTCACGTCTCTGACAGTAAAACTTTTTCCTGACGGATTTTGCTAATATCCCTAGCAGATTAAACTTCGCTTGTCATTCTATTTCATAGAATGACATGTCCACTCAAATTACTGTTATGTTCAAACACCTCTAGCAGTAAATGAATCCTTGTCAAGTTAACATCATACCTCTGACAAGTTGCTTTACAAATCCCCAAGTGGAGAAGCTGTCACTATCACTTCTGATAAAACTCCTTTCAAATTCCCCAGCAAGGGATTTGGTTGTTACGTTAATGATTACCTTTGATAACATTTTAGGGAATAATCCCTTCCCTACCGAATCCCCACAGAGTTCTTTTTGTCACGTTAATGATTATCTTTGACATATAATCTCTTATGGAATTCATTTTTTAACTCCCCAGCGAGTTTCTGGTAGGCTCCCCTCAAAGTCTATTATTTTCTCTCAGTCCCCAATGGACTTTCTTGGTTGTCACATTAACAATACACCTCTGACAATTTCTTACAACAAAAAAAAATATCCGAAGGAGATATCAATTTTCCACCTTATTTCCCCCGATGGGATTATTTCTTTTACCGTTATGTCCAGCTTGTCACCTCTGAACGGTAGAAATCCTAAGCTTGGTGGTTTCTCAATCGGTTATGTCCATGTTACCTCTGAACTGACAGATAACCAAGTCTCATCTTCCAGTCCAGTAGGGACTACTTCTTTACCGTTATGTCCAGTTCGTCACCTCTGAACGGTAAGGCTCTGAGTCTAGCAACTTTCAATCGGTTATGTCCACATTGCCTCTGAACCGACAGATGTCTGTATCTCTCCTCTTTATGGTACTCAAACTGTCAAGTCCAGTTTACCACCACTGAACAGACGAGTCCATAACTTTGTTCTCCTTGCCCCGTCAGGGCCGGGAGTTCTTGCTTTCATGTTAATACGACTACCTCTGAACAGCGAATTGTGAGCCTAATGTCTCTTAGTTGGTCATGTCCATATTACCTCTGAACCGTCAGGTGCCTAGATCCAATTCACCCTTGCAGTCCCTAGTGGACTAACTGCTAAGTTAATGCGATTACCTCTAGCAGCGGATTCGGAGTTTAGTGTGTCTTAATTTATCATGTCCAGTTTATCACCTCTGAATAGACGGGTCCGTAAAATCCAATTCACCTCCATTTTGTCATCATGTCTAGATTATCACCTCTGAATGATAAAATTTTGAGCTTGGTGGCTTCTAAATCGGTTATGTCCATGTTACGTCTGAACCGACAGATAGCCGAGTCTTCCCTTTTTTATTTACTGTTATGTCTAGCTCGTCACCTCTGAACAGTAAACACACCGAGTTTGATAATTTCTAATCGGTTATGTCCAGTACGTCACATCTAAACCGATGAATATTCAATCTCACCTTTCTTTGTTGTTATGTCCAGTTCGTCACCTCTGAACGACAAGGCTTCATGTCTGGTGATTCCTAATCAATTATATCCAGTTTGTCTCCTCTGAACTGACGGATATCCAGATCTAACTTTTAGTCCGGTAGGGACTCTTCTCGTTGTTATGTCTAGTTTACCACCTCTGAACAGTGAACCCTCTTTTCTAGTGATTCCTAACCTGTTATGTCCATATTACCTCTGAACAGACGGATTCCTATATTTGCTCCCCTTTGTCCCTAGTGAGTTCCCATACTCAGACTGATTTTATCATGTTCCTAACCTCTGAGTAATTTTCAGTCAAAGTTCTAATTTCTTTGGGGAAGAACACCTGAGGCAATTCAAAGTATTTCAAAATCCGAACCATCCCATTGCGGATTTACGAAAACTTTGAAGGGAGTTTTATTGACACTTAAAAAAGACAAAATCTCAAACAGCTTTTTCACCGGTCTGAATGATGTCTAACTTGTCGATATTTACAAAAGACAAGTCACAGACAAGCTGACGACCAGTTTCTACCCATCCCCGAGGGACAAATTAGCGACTTAGACTCTACTGATCCAGTGAAGCAGATAGTAAGCCAAGGTTGCCTTTGAAGAGACCTAAGTAGGCCTAAAATGCTAAGCTAGTTCAATACTTAGCATCGATGAACTCAAGGGGATAGCCTCGCCTAATAGGCTAAGTTTGTCTAGATTCGCCTTGAAGCTCTCCATAGAGAGCTAACTTACAGATTCGCCTGAAGCTAATTCTAGCTTTGCCAGAAGCTTTCTTGATAGCTTCTCATGAAGCTCTTCATAGCTCCACAGAGAGCTAACTTATAGCTTTGCCTGAAGCTAATTCTAGCTTCGCCGGAAGCTTTCTTGATAGCTTCTCATGAAGCTCTTTATAGCTCCACAGAGAGCTAAATTACAGCGTCACCGGAAGCTAATTCTATCTTCGCCGGAAGCTTTCTTGATAACTTCGCATGAAGTTTTTCATACCTCCACAGAGAGCTAACTTACATCTTCTCCTGAAGCTAATTATAGTTTCGTCAGAAGCTTCCTTGATAGCTTCTCTGGAAGAGGCTAGCTCTACATGAGGAAAGTAACCGCCCCACTAAGTTAGTGGGGGGAAGTTAATGGGTAGTTACACCCATGATCCCTCATTAAGAGGAGCCAATTGAGGGGAATTAATGGGTAGTTACACCCATGATCCCTCATTAAGAGGAGCCAATTAAGGAGAGTTAATGGGTAGTTACACCCATAATCCCTCATTAAAAGGAGACAATCAAGGGAATCATAACTCCCTATTGAGTTTATAAATAGCCCACTAGTAGGTTACGCTCAGGGTCTTGAAAAGATTCAAGTCCAATAGGCTCACGGTCTTGAAGAAATTCACGTCCAAGAGGCTTTTTGAAAAGCATAAGCTTCTTTGGTGGCTTCAAAGCTTAAGCCAACAAGAGATCTACTCTCTCGCTTTCAAGAATTCAGAAAATGACTTCTCTAATCCTACTAGGATAAATTCAAGATGTTAATACCCTAGGATCTTCCTCCCTCTCAAGGAATCTCCAGAACCAGGCGAGAAGGAATTCCCAAGCAGTAGCATTCGAAGATCGATCGCTCCATCGTCAATGGGACAAAGTGATCGCATGCTGATCAAACTCCCACCGACGCACTTTCCCAGAAATCTCAGAGAAGATCTACTTGTAATTTTCTTTTCTTAAAGAAATACTTGTAATTTCGCTCCTCGATTCTCTTTGTAAGTTTTCCCCAATCAAATTCAATGGAAAACAATCACCCACAACGACTGCTTGGAGCTCAGTCAACTTCAGGTGCCCACCATGATGGCTATCCGAGCTAGTCAACAACCTATAGTAGGTCTACCTTGATGGCTACCCCTCGGGGAGTCTCCTGAGACTCACCTACAACGACTGCTTGGAGCTCTGCCTACATCGGATCCTCACCTTGATAGCTACCCGAGCAAGTCAAAAGCCTATAACAGGTCTACTCTACTCCTCCAAGAGTCTCTTGAAAGATGAAAGCTTACCTACAATGACCGCTCAGAGCTCAGCCTACACTGGGTCCTCCCCCTGATGGCTACCCGAGCTAGTCAATAGCCTATAGCGGGCCCTATCCTGAAGGTTATCCCTCGCAGAGTCTCCTTAAAGATGAAAGCTCGCCTACAAAAACCTCTCGGAGCACAGCCTACATCAGGTCCTTACCCTAATGGCTACCTAAGCTAGTTAATAACCTATAACGTGTGCTACCTTGACGGCTATCCCTTGGGGAGTCTTCTAAAAAATTGAGGCTCGCCCACAATGACTACTCAGAGCTTAGCTTACATCGGGTCCTCATCCTGATGGTTACTCGATGAGTCAATAGCCTATAGCGGGTCCTGCCCTGACGGCTACCCCGACAATATAGCTCCGCAGTCGGATATCTCCTACTCGGAAGCGACATCGAGCCAAACTCCATTACACAGACTTTCCCCTCTTGGAGGCTCAACTACTTAGCTGGGATTTCTCACACTCGGAGGTAATATTTGCACGTGTCACTATGGAACAGACACCACTTGAGAACCACACGCTTAACCATTCCAAACAAAACAGTCATAAGATAATCCAGGTAAGATCCAAATAATACTTTCATTTCAATTCACTGCTTTATTATAAAGTTTTTGATTACTTCTATTCAAATAGAAGCTTGGTCACATCTAACTAGAGTAATACAAGACATATTACATGTTGGTGCCTTTCTTGAAAGAAATATAGATACACTTTCTGTCACAACATCCACGATAACATCCAAGAGAAGACTCCTAAATAAACAATTTACCATTTCTCAGAGGACAATGACACCGAGAAACTCCCAGGAAAACTCCAACATTGAAAATCATGTTTTAGACTGAAGATTGAAGCATGTAAGACAACGATGATACCAATGCCAAGCCTGTAACTCTAAAAATAAACCCAGAGCGGAGGCAGGCAAAGTGACGATATTCAACAGAAGTATAAACAGCCAGACCGAGGGATGAGAACCACCATCAAGCATGCCCTGTGCCCCTACACCTGTAAGAAAAGAGAGGTCTCGAGCCCCAACTCCAGCCCGGCTCGATCTGATCAAAGACTAGATGGGCAGACCAAGTAGAAGCAGGGGCCTTACATATTCTTTCTGACAGCCGGGCCTCGTCGCGAAGACTGACCTTCCTCGATGAGCCTATCGTGAAAGCTGACGTTCCTTGATAAATGAACTGAACATCAGGAGTGCAACAACCGTCTTCATCCTCTCCCTCTCCTTCCTCTACCGGACAAAAAAGAAAGAAGACATCCCGCCCACCAACAATGCAAAATTTTGAGAGCATGGAGTTTTCAAGAAGAAGCACATATTTTCCTATAAAGTTTCTCTTTATTTATAGAGGGGAAGGAACCAAAGCATCTACCTTTCAAAATTTCAATCCCAAAGAAGACAAGAGAGAAATGCTTTTAACCCCATACCTCGAGCGGCCACTTGATCAGAAGCTTGCACGTGTCATGATAGATCAGATCCGAACTGTAGCACTCATTTTGCAGCACGAACCTTGAGCGACGTGCCTCTTCAAAAAGTGATGATTATCTGACCAACACAGCAGCGGATGTGACATGCATTTAAAATTCTGCCAGCCTATGAGGCATGCCACAAGAAGACAAAAACTGAAGTGACATTGACAACCCGAGTTCAGGCTCAAGGGGTCTGCTTCCCACCTTTTCTCTCAGAGTCCACAGGAGCACATAACTACCGGGGGCAAGTTCTCGACCTCCTGCCAAAGAGAGAAGTAGAGGGGCACCTGTAGTTGTTAGTTTTCGATCCCTCGAGTTCACGAGACATGTCCATCCAGCCTTTGGACGATCGCGTGACACGTGTTCATACCTAAAATCTCTGAAGAAGAGTCCTAATATCATCTAAACTCTGAGCAATTCAAGAAGCCAAAGGATATAAATAGAGTCAGTTACGACTGCCCCTATCTCGAAACCAAATCTTCATTTGAATTCAGTGGTTATAGCTCGAGAGCGGATCAACCACACTGGCAGCTGTATAGACCCCACAGGATAAAGACAAATTCAGGTACTACCAATTTAAATAAAGATGTTTGACTCCAACCACCTCCAAGATAAGCAGTTGAGATAAGATAGATGTTCAGATAGATGAGAACTCTGTAATCTTATCCAACAGACACCCAACTCTATAAATAGTAGACCCCCTCCAATGAGAGGGAGGGTGATGAATCAATCCCAGAAATTCTAGCGCACGAGATCAGGCTGTTACCATTTTAATTTTCTCTGAATTATAGTGGAACCCTCTCTCTTTCACTGTGATTTCTCCTTTTTCAGTTTTCACGTAAATCTGTGTGTTTGCTCTGATTTGATATAAATAATTTATTCATTAATCTATACAATTTAGTGTGTGGATAACTCCCCTAGAAATTACCCACCGCATTTGGTGCTTTCATTGAGAGCCTTTTGAGTTTATACTCGAAGATCTCTCCCAAACCTAACCCCTACTCTAAACAACCTCGCACTATGGATATGGCTCCATCGTGAAAGAACGTCTTCTAGACTACAACCACTGCCCCTGTCTCTGTTGGCCCAAAGGCCCTTCACCTTAGTTTTGATGATGACTAACTTATGAAGTTAAGTTACTAATGATCTTACATTTATATAGTTTCAGATATTAATCAAGATCTTAGTAGGTGTTTAGCTTCAACAAAGAATTCAAAGTCAAGTTTTGAAGCTAACACGTGTAGATTCAAGAGCTCACGCATCAAGATCGCATCTAGTACTCGGATGGAGTTAAGCTCTATGGATCGTGTTTGGATCGAGTCGTCTTGGAGATGAAGATCGACGAGAAGACTTTGATTTAGGTTTGTTTAGTTTTTATTTAGATCTTGTGTAAGAATAGCTAGTCTTGATATGCTCAAGTTCACACACACACACACACAAGTTCAAAAGTTTATTGGGTTCGGTTTAACCGTTTTGATTTTTAAGAATATATCTTTCGTTTTCATGAATAGATAGAATCAAGAGAAGTTTACATAGTTTAATGTATATTGAATTTCATCCATACGCATCTATACTTTATATGTTTAGAAAAACTTATTTTGATGACTCTAGTTCATGTGTTTTCAAGTTTTGTTTCTATCAAAACATATTTTGGATTTAATGTCAAAAATATAGATATATCATTTACCATGTGTATTAGATTCTATCCATACACTCTATGCTTCAAATGTCTTTCAATATCATGTTTTTGTATTTATAGAAGTTTTGAGAAAAAATGGTTTTCCATTTAAAAGTTGATTTTTGAAAAATACGTTTTTTGGTTTAAAGCTTAATTTCCACACCTCAAAAATAGTTCAAATAGTTTGTAATATGTGTTGATTTTTATCACACATATTTGTACTTCAAATATCTATAAGAACTTATTTTTGTAGATTTTAGGTGATTTTATGGGATTTTATAGGTATTTAAAATTTTATGGGATTTTATAGGTATTTAACAGCCAACATTTCATATCCTATAACCCTGGTTTTTGGGCTGCTAATGGTCGACTGAAGCCTGGCTCGGTCGACCGACCGGTCAACCGATGTGCACAGATGTGCACAGGCTTTAGCAGTCGATCGACCGGTCGACCGGTTTAGAGAGTCTGCTCTCTGGGTCTGGTCCCGGTCGGCCAATCGGTCGACCGACCAGAGAGTTTGCTCTCTGGTTCTGGCCTTGGTGAATCGAGCGATTGACCAACAGGCAAGTTTGCCTTGGTACAGTCGACCAAGTAGTCGACCGGTAACCCCAATGGTCAGAAATCTGACTGTTGGCTGGTCGACCTGGCTGGTCAAACGACAGGCCATACTGGCCTGGTTCTGGACCCCAACGACTATATTTCCAAAGCCCTATAAATAAGGGTCCTTGAGGGCAGTTTTAGACAAGATTTTCAAGAGCAATTTTTTTCACCTTCTCAAGTGTTTTTAACAAAGTTTTCAAAAGAGTTTTTATGCCAAAATTCTCTATCTTTATTTGTTTTCAAAGTTTTGAAAAAATCAAAGAAATCAAGTCTTTGAGAATTCTATTTTGTTCTTATTTTTCATAACTATCAAGAAGTTTTTCAAGTATTTTCTTTGTGTTTTTCTTTTTCAAACACTTTGATTTCTCACATACTTGAGCTATTCAATTCTGAACCTATCTTTAGGATCTTTTAATGAGAAAATTTGTTTGTGATCTTTTGAGATCATTAAGAGTTGTTTGTGATCATTTAGATCACCAAGTTGTAATCTTTTTTTTGCTTTGGCTTAGTGCCTACCTTTTGTGTAAAGGTTTGTGTTTGAGAGGAGGCATTGCGAACTCCCGGCGTTGAGTTGTAATTTCTCAGTAGAGGTCCCTTTGTGGGAGATCCTGAGTTGACATAGTAAGAATCGTTCTGTGTGAAGGGAGGCGTAGAGCAGTGGCTCGAACCTCGAAACATATCCTCTTGTTTGCATTTGGATCTTTTCTCTCAACTTCTCTCTCTCTCTCTCTCTCTCTCTCTCTCTCTCTTATATCTTGCATTATTTTACATTGCTCATATCATATACATGCTTGGTATTGTTTGTGTGCTTACACTTGTGTTCAACCAAGAGAGCTTTTAATAGCACCTCAACTCTTAATTTAGAGGAATTTTGAGGAGTAGTTCCAGAGCTCTTCACAGGGAATTCGGGCTTACTCTTAGTTACACATAGTGTGTTAGCAATTAAGTTTTAATTTCGCATCATTTAGCATTAGTTTAGCACTACACTTATTCACCCCCTCTAGGTATAATTTCAGTCTCTTTAAAAAGGAAAGGAAAAGTCGTTGAAGTCGCCAAGCCTGCAAGACGTCATCCCAACCTATCTGATGTCCACATCACCGACACTGAAGATTCTCAGTCTTCTTTCGCCTCGCCACAGAGGGCCCTTACAGCCATGCCCGAACTGTTGGCCCGAAGGCCCATCACTCTAGTTTTGATGATGATCAACTCATGTAGTTATGTTTACTAATGATCTTGTGTTTAATTAGTGACAGATTCATGATCAAGATCTTAGTTGGTGCATAGCTTCAACAAAGGATTTAAAGTCAAGTTTTGGAGCTAGCACGGTGTTTGGACCAAGTCAAGAAGGCTTCAAGTGAAGACTTCAAGAAGATGAAGACTTGTGTCTAGGTTTGTTTTAGAAGATTTTGTTTTTAGATAAAATGTAAAGGATAGAGTAGTTGGTGGATTGCTCAAGTACATATACACACACACACTCTTGATAGTTTTATTTTTACAAAAGATTTTCTATTTTAGAAAATACATGTTTGGATTTTGGTTTTCAAGTTTTCATATCTTTTATCCAAAATCATGTTTAGAGCTTAATGTCATAGATATTTCACCATGTTTGTGTAGTGGATCATATCCATACACACTATGCTTTAATAGAGTTTAAATATCTTGTTTTTGTATTTGGAGAAGTTTTGAAAAAACAAGTTTTGGAAAATCAAGTTTGGAAAAATACCGTTTTGTTTTGAACAAATATTTCCAACTTACAAAAATAGTTCAAATCATTTGTAACATGCCTTGATTTTGTGCAAGCATGTTTGTTTATCAAAGTATAACATCAAAACTATTTTTGTAGATTTTCTATGATTTTATGGGATTTTATTTGAGCCAAAAAGACCAAGTTTTAATCCCAGATTTTCTGTTCCTGGCTTCAGCCAGTCGACTAGTCGATCGACCAAGTCGACTGGGGCTGAAGTCGGTCGACCGTCACGGTCGACCGACGTGCACAGACGTGCACGCCTTTGTGTGGCAGGTGGTCGGTCGACCGACCCGGTCGACTGTCCAGAGAGCTCTGCTTTCTAGAAAGGCCCCGGTCGACCGGGCGGTCGACCGGACAGAGAGCGCTGCTCTCTGTATCTGGTCTCGGTCGATCGGTCGACCGATGGCACAACGGTCTGAAATATGACCGTTGGCCGGTCGACCGGGCGGTCGACCGACAGGCCTGACAGAACCCCAATGGCTAGTTTTCCAGACTCTATAAATTGGGTCATTTGGGGGCTGTTTTCTTTAAGATTTTTGGAGACTTTTAGAGCCAGTTTTTCCTACTCTTTTAAGAGGTTTTTTTCCACAAAATTTAGAGCCAATACTTCCAATTAAAATGAGAGTTTATCAAGAGTGTTAAAAGAGATTCTTTGAGTTTTCCTCCACCATCTCTTTCCTTATTTTTCTCACACTACACTTGAGCAACCCATTGATCTATTCATCTTATAGGAGTGTTGTAGTGAGATTGTTTTTAGGTGATCAAAGTGTTGTGATCACCAAAGACTTCATTTGTTCCTTTGAGGAGGCAGACGTGTGTATTCGCATTGTTTCGGGTCCTAGTGTGGACTCGGTGTTTCGGGTTCGAGTGCGAACTCCTTGTTTGAGATGCGGCCTCGGCGAGCCGGTGGGCTTGCGGTGTGTACGGGCTAGAGAGTCCAAGGAGTTCAAGTGTGAACTCGCCTTGTAGGTGTTGCGGCACCGGGTGATCCAGTGGGATCGATTTTTGTGGAAATCCTTCGTGTGTCAAAGGCGGGGATGTAGAGCAAGGGTGCTCGAACCTCGAAACAAATCCCTTGTGTTTGCGATTGCTCACACTCTCTCTCTTTATCTTTATATCTTGCATGCTTAAATTGTGCTCATCTTTATATGCTAGATATACCTTGTGTGCTTAATTGATATACATGCTTGGTTTGTTTGCTAACACTTGTATTTAACCAAGAGAGCCAACGCGGCACCTCAACCCATATCCAGGGGAATCTTGAGGAGTTTGTCCAGAGCCCTTCACGGGGAATTCGGGAACACTCTTGTGTTATACGTGGTGTTTAGTGTAATATTTTGTTTATGTCATTATAGTTTTTAATTCCGCATTATTTGTCATTAAGTGACCATTAGATTAGCCATCACCTATTCACCCCCCCTCTAGGTGAACTTACACGAACCCCAACTCACCAATGAGCAACTTCTCCAGATGTTTTTCAGCCTGCAGAAGCAGATGGAAGAGCAACAAACAGAGATGGGTTGACTCCGGGAGGTGGATGCCCTTGAAAAAGACGCAGCGACTCGTGCCCAAACCAGACTCCTCAAGCAGGTCGACATATTGCGAAAATCGCAGTCCCCCCGAACTGGTGAAGAAAGAGCTCGGGCTCCCCCGTAATCACAATGTGATGTGGAAGCCGCGCATACCACTACCAGTTTGAAGCGCAACATGTCATACACTCACGATGATGACGAGCGTTCTGAGAACTCAGAGTATCCCCGCAGCCCGAAGTTCCCTCGCATTGAGGACATTACAGATCCGGTTCAAAAGTGACTCAACCAGATGAGCTAACAATCTCCGAAAGGAATGGAGCATAGGGGGTTGAGGCCCTCTGACTCACCACTGTCGAGGAAAATCACCACGTTCCGATTCCCGAGGAAATTCATAATGCCCACTTTTGTTGCATTTTAAATTCAATAGATGTCTGACTGTTGTATTCTTTAAACTCAATACAGAGATGTTTATCTGTTGTATTCTTTTATGTGTTATATCTTCAGCTCTAATATGAAAATAAAAATTTGTATAATTGTACCTTTGTTGCATTTTTTTTGTGTATTAAGTAAATATCCATCCTCTCTCATTTCAAGGAATATTTCTCAAATGATGCGAGTATCTTATCATAAGTCACATGTCTTACCAATTTTCTTCAAGTTTTCGATGTGTTCTTATTAATACTATTTAACTAATAGAAAATAGAATTTATTTATACTCTCAGTATTATTTATCTAGTATATGTTCATTTTATGGATTTACATGAGAACTGAGTGGAATCTCACGAGTGAATTGATTTTATATCCAAATTCCAAAAGTACACCCTCATTATCTTTTATTAGATTCTTTGCAAGTGCAATGCACGTATTAAGAAAAACAATCAATATCCTAACATCGAAGAAAAATTACATAAAAAGATAAATTAACATGGGTAAATATATAATATATGTTGGATTTTTTGAATTAAAATAAAAGGAAAAGCTTTCATTTCAGATTTTGTTTTACAAAGTCAACTTTGATCAGGTCTTAGAATCTAAATCGGTTGAGAAAATATCTCAACTGCTTGGATTTTCTATTAGAGTTGTTATAACAACTTGGGTTCTAAGATTATAAATAGACCCCTCACTCCAATAGCAAGACACACAACTTATTTTCTCTTTTCTCATCTTAAAAGAAAAACCTGAAGACTACTCTTCGTGAGAATGACTTCAGTGTTAAAAAGAATTTTCATCTTTATTTTTTCTGGGCAACTTCTTCATTTGAGTAGAGGCTCTACCCACCGTCCTGGGCTGAGTGCTGGTGAATCTGGGGGATCCCTTACCGCTAGGGACAAGGTCGATTCAACGTCTGTACAAGGAGACGGGCTTTTGATCCTTTAGGGCAGCGACATCGCGACTGCATTCTCCAGGCCAGATTCTTTTGTTTTATTTTAATATAATTGCTATTCCATGTTAGAATAATTTTTTATTTTATCCTAATTTAATTTGTAAAGATATTACATATTTTAGAAAATAGTATAAAATTTTCAACAATCTAAAGGATCAAGATTATATAGAGTGTCTCTTTTCAGTTAATCTATTTTCTATCCATGCAAATTAACTCATTCTTGATATTGTGTTTTATTTTTTTTTATCTTTTAATCCAGTCATGTCCTAAATGCACTGCATTTGCTGATTATATTACTATGGTGACTCACTGGTCAGATAAAAAGAAAAGACTGATCAAATGGCTTTGAATTGTCTGGTGATCCTACCAAAATTTTGCAATTAGAAATAAATGAAAAATTGATATTATCATTCATTTGATGCTTTCCTAAATTGCTATGTTATATACCTGAAAATATACAATTGCATATATGGTAGAAGCTCATATTCCCTAGAAAATGGATACTGCTGAAGTATATAACATGGCATTTGCTTGGATATTGTTTACCCTGTACTGTTGTTATTCAGTAGATTTGAAAACCTTAAGCAGAATATTATTGGGTTTCGTTAAAAATAATAAGAACAATAGTTTCCAATAGTTCTCCCTTTTATTTTGTTTCTCATGATGAGGCCCCATCCAAAAGAGGTACCCACATTTAATACATACGGGTACTTGGACACTTAGTGGACACTAGTCAGATGGACCCTAAGTTTTATATATTTTAGAAGATGTAAATAATTTAGTGCATGCATGGTGTGATTTAATTCAAGTTGATTCATAAATGTTCTATATGATTTGCACTCTTTAAGAAAGGATGTAAAGGACAATGACTACTTGAGTAACCTTTGATTTAACTTCAAACTTTATATTATAATATGCACCTGTAGTGTTTTATTTAACCATTTTGTTATTCATTATATATGTCTGTGGATGTCTTGTTAATGTTTTCTCTACCCATCTTTCAGTTAGACTCTTTCATCTTTCTTACACACTTGCATTTTTATTAACCTAATTATATAATATATTCATATATTATAACTATATACATAATAATTTAAATATGTAGTTCACTAGAGTTTTATTCTATTGTTAAAAATAATTATAATGTGGATTTCATTTATTTCATCAAGTGCAAAAAAGATATTTCTCGTTTTATTTTCTTTCTTTTTTCGCTGAAATTCTTCATGTTTTTTGGGCTGTGCTACTCACATATTCTTCAGAAGACATAGTGGTGAAACCGCACATGATCATATTTTTATATCCTCCATGCCAACTACTTAAAGTATAAAACTTGCATATGTTAATCTTATCATAAATTGTCCCGAAAGACCAAGCACAAATAGAACAGTAGTTGGTCCATTAGCAGTTTCAGATGCAAAATAGAATAAGGCAGATCAAGAGAAGTTTTATGGGAGCTAAGATGCAATTCTCAGGCTAATACGGTTTACTGAAAGTAAACATTATATCAAAATGAAAGCATTACTAGGTCTCCTTAGGAGTATACTCCAAACTGACCAATTATATCATATGCAAAATGCAATCATCTAACAGTAGGAAGTTTCTGACCGCCAGTTTGACCGGTTTTCCTGCACAATCAATTATTGAAATTTATAACAGCCAATAAACTATGTAGATTGGTAATCAAGATTGAAATCTATTTTCAATGATACATCACGTAGATCAAATTTCAATAGTACATGACAATTTTTGTATATAATAATAGTTTTGATGAATGTTAATGGACATCTAACCAAATGTGTATTATCTTCACACCTCAATTTGTTTGCCTAATTCCTAAGTTATTCACTGTGATATCAGTTCTAATTCTTTAAGTGTTTTCAGAAGGGCATGCTTATAAAAGATATCGATTACTGTTTTAGATGTTATTGAATTTTCCTTACTATCTCAGTTTGTAAATAAAATGAACAAATTCATATACATTTGCAACAAACACCCTTCCTTATTTTAAAATTTATATATCTGCACTACACGTAGACTTACATGTTTTATCTTCAATTTACTGAATGAATAAATTCTGATATTTTATTTATTTGTTGCTTTATGTATTGGATAAAGACACGTTGAACACTTCATCTAAGGAGTTGTCAACTTTTCATATATATATATATACATTTAATTTTGTGCTTAAATTGCATGCTATAATTAATTCGAGTTCTTTTAAAATATCTTGCTACTCTTGTATTGAATTCTAACTTACTCTGCTATATATCCAATTAAATTATATTGTTTTATAAATTAAAACTAAGTAAGATCCCTTACATCTTTTTTATTTTGCATACCCTAATTTAAAAGCTACCAACATATACTTGTATTCTGACATTTTAATATTATGAATATAGAAAACCTGGTAGAAATCTTTCTATCATTTTGACAAATCTAGAGTACAACAATAATATTTGTATACTCTTAATGTAGCTGAAATAGGCATAGGATTATGAGTATCTTTATATCAATAGGATAATAAAATTAAAGGGTAAATCATTTTCTCAAAATTTCATATAATTGGAGTTTAACAAAAGAAGGGTACTCAACGTGGTTCTGTAATTAAGAAACGCTAAGAGCGAAAAACCTCCCACCTGAGTTACGCCGACCTGGCCAATTAGACTGATAAAATTGAGGTTTTGACTAACCCAATATTCTAAAATTTTTATTAATATATCATCAGCCTTTGTACACCATAATTTTAAAAGTGATTGTTTAGGTTATATAATTTTATCACCATTTGGACATAACTAAATCTATCTAGAATTAGCCCTGATTACAAATTATGGTTGAATCAAATTTAACATTGAATCTGATGTAAATAATGATCGGACAATGATAAATTAGTTAGAATTGGAATCCTAACCATATACAGGATGATGAATAGTCAAGTGCGATTTTATTCCCCATCTAACTTTAATTGGGATCTAATAAAGCTAGATTGCCTAAATTTCCTGACTATTCTTTAGCATATAAATATAGACAGATATACTTTAAATATTTGGATAGTCAAATACAATGTATATATGCTTTATCATAAACTATTATGGTATAATTTGTTCCTTTTGAAACTAAGGTTACAAGAAAAACTTTATAACTACCTTATAATTTCAAATTGGGATTCAAATTGGGGGAGACTCTGACAATTACCCAAAAACTTTATAGGTCTAATAAAAGATGTCAAGAGTCATAATAATGTGGTCATGAAGGGTTAAATCTCTGACTGTCACAACTTGAAAAGAAAAAGCTGTTAAGCCAATTTTCTGACCCTAGAAAACATAAAATCATTCTGATTAAGGGTCTTTCTAGGAGTATAGTCCTAGTTTCATTGAGGGAGATGGGGTTAAGCCCATAGTAGAGTTCACCGACAGTGGGAACCCAACCTACTTGATTGGGAGCTGGTTACATGAAAGAGGTTCAATGTGGTAGTAACAAGCTGGACTGGTGAAACTCGTGTGGAGCATCAATCCAGATATAATTATATTCTATATGTAGCGTTGTAGCTACTATCCCTTCTCTATGGTGAGATGATCTTATGATATAGCTAGGTAAGGATGAGTTTAACTCTTAATAAGTCCAAGCATGTAGTGTGGAGGGTATACTATCCAGCTGTAGTACCCTTGGAGGACTTACCTACGTGAGAGGAATCGTGATGGCCGCGGTTGGGGGGCAGGGCTGACCCTAGAAACTCTCATGAGTCGGTTATTGTGAGCATGGCCTTTAATGCTCAACCCGCTCGCTCAATAGATGAAGACTTACTGTGTGTGTATTCTATCAATATCTAGTAAAAGAGGCTAATTCCAGGCGTAGTTCACTATGTCTCTCAGATGGCGATGAATTCACTAAGGAAGGTTCCAGGCGTAGTCCACTTGTCCCGAATTCACAGTATGATGTTGCCCAAATTTCACTCGTGTTTTATGATCTGATGATTTGATTGTTAATTATTATTGATTTGTTTTATTATGTCTTCCTGAAACTCAAGCTTTTGGGGGGGGGGACTGTTGGATTTTTTGAATTAAAATAAAAGGAAAAGCTTTCATTTCAGATTTGTTTTACTAAGTCAACTTTGACCAAGTCTTAGAATCTAAATCAGTTGAGAAAATATCTCAACTGCTTGGATTTTCTGTTGGAGTTGTTATAACAACTTGGGTTCTAAGGTTATAAATAGACCCCTCACTCTAATAGTAAGACACACAACTCATTTTATCTTTTCTCATCTTAAAAGAAAAACCTGAAGACTACTCTTCGTGAGAATGACTTCAGTGTTAAAAAGAATTTTCATCTTTTTTTTTTGGCAACTTCTTCATTTGAGCAGAGGCTCTGCCCATCGTCCTGGGCTGAGTGCTGGTGAATCCGGGGATCCTTTACCGCTAGGGGACAAGGTCGATTCAACGTCTGTACAAGGAGACAGGCTTTTGATCCTTTAAGGCAGCGACATCGCGACTGCATTCCCCAGGCCAGATTCTTTTGTTTTATTTTAATATAATTGCTATTATATGTTAGAATAATTTGTTGTTTTATCCTAATTTAATTTGTAAAGATATTGCATGTTTTAGAAAATAGTATAAAATATCCTCAAACAAGTGTAAAACAATTTCTTTACAAACATATTATACCTCCTCTTCTAAGAGGTTGACTGTTTGTTCTCCGAGTTAATAATTATCTCTTTTTTTATAATAACTTTTATGTCTTTGCAAATTAAGAACTTTAGCCACAGGCCTTCCCGTCTCCAAAAGAAAGAAAACATAAAGAATATGCACAACACATTGAGACACATTTTTTTTGGTCCTTACTCTATAAATATTACGTTTCAATCAGGTGTATCTGATAAATAACTTCTCTCAGCCTAAACCTATCGTTCTTTAACATCCAATATATAAAGTTCCTTAGTTTTATTTCATGATTTGTCTTTATTTTTAAGTTTGTGTAAAGCACATGGATTCTCAGACCAAGTCGGCTCACCGAACCAGTTGACTTTTGTCCCACAAGTTTCTCTCCATTTCCACATTCTTCACGTGCTTTAAACGAGTCCTGTCACCTCAACGACTAACAAAAATCAAACACGTACCAATTGTTGGAATTCAAAAGCTAGAACCAATCAATGTCCAATTTCCTTTCTATTTTATTAATGAACAATTGAATTAAGCGGAAACTATCTTATTCAGTCTCGTTTTCTCTTCTTCCACATGTCAAACCAAAAATTTGATGACCAATAGGGAATCAAAAAATGAAACAAAATAAGAATTTTTTTTAAAAAAAAAAAAAAGCTAAACAGTAGTTCTAATTAAGTAGCTTCATTTCTGCTGTCCCTAATGCTGCTACTATTGCCCGTCTGATGATCACCAGCACCACCATTGCCAATTATAGAAGCGATCGCGGCCGCCAGTGCTGCCGTGAAGTTTGGATCGGCCGTGATTGCTGCCGTGGCAGCGCTCACCGTGTCTGCAGCCAGCACCAATGGTTTCTGCTCTAGCCGGCCGCCCGACGACATCTGAAGCCCGAGAATTTCGACTGACTGTTGAGGCTCTGTCCGAAGATCTGCGGGGGCGACGACGAGCCAAAGCCCGAGGCCCCGTCGTGCAACGCGAGCTGGAACTGCGCGGCTGGTCTCTGAGCCTGAAGAGGGTTAGAGGTTTGGGTGAGGTCTAAGGTTACTGTTGGAAACGGAGAGGATGCGGATACTGTGACCAGACTGGGAGAGCACGGCAACATTGTTTTTGCTAGGAAGTTGGGGTTCATTATACTGTCGGCGCTCGACATGGAGCCCGAGAGGAGCATTGTTGCCGCTGCCGAGGTGGTGGATGCCATGGCCACGGCTGCCGGAGGGAGGGGGTGGTTGTGGTTCCCTTCGTACGTTGTTATCAGGATTGTGCGATCTTCGGCACACCTTTGGACCTGGGGGGGATTAAGAGTACATTGATGAGATTGAGATCGTTGTCCAATGCATGTATCATATAGTCACATTCAAACTGAATATAACCAGTAATTAAAATCATATCTTGATGCATTGCATCTCAGAAAGAATCACAGTTGTGTGTTTATTAGTAGATAATTATGATTATGCATTACACCACTCTTACTTGTTTACGCACGGGGCATCCCGCGGCCATGGTGCACCGATAATACGCCCGGGGACACGGGTCCCCTTCGCCATCTTCTGCCCGTACTTCCTCCATTGACATCCGTCAGTGATCTAAACAGACCCAACATGTAAAGTAACAAATTTAGACTTGGGTACATGATTGAATAAACATCAAGAAACAGTGAAAACTAGGAATAAATGTATACATATAAGTGGTCTAATTACCATGGTAGCCTCGGACCGAGCTCGGACCGACACCCGCGTTTTCCTCATGGTGGCCTCTTGGGCTTGCTCGGAGTTGCTTGATGAAGACAGTTTGGGGGCTTTGTTAGACGCCCAGCCTTGTGAGGATTGCTCAGGGCTCTCCTCTCTGACAATTTGGGGCTTCCCTTGCTCAAAGGGCACTATGTCCTTCCTAAAACTACTACCTTGTTCATTCCATTCTGATGATCAGTATTTGAATGGCCTTCAAAGTTGTTGGGGGAGATTGATCTCTCCCTGCTCCCACCACCACCACCACCCATAGATGAATCCTCCTCGTTGTCAGGGGCAGAGGCCAGGCCGAGTTCCATGAACTGCCTCGACACGATGGCTTGCTTCTTCACATCCATCTTCTCATCAATGACCTGATGGAAACACCCTTATACTATAAGCATTTTGCCGAAAATCATGGTATTCTAATGAACTGAGTAGAAAAAGTCATAGGTTCTTTTGAATTCACAATAAAACACTCCTACACTATCATTAGTGCATGGCCTGAAACAAACTATCTCCTACATACTGATCAATATGCTGCTCAAAAACCCTAATGAGAATTGTAAACTTTAATTAAATATTAATGCTTGATTTAATTAATTAATTACCTCTTGTTGCATCTGTGTGCCTCCAATATTATTTCTCTGATTCTTTTGTTGCATGAAGGCGATGAATTGCATGTGTAAGGAGTTGTAGTTGCCTGTGACTTGGCTCAGCATACTCTTCAGCCTCTGGTTCTCTTCCTTCAGTTTGCCAAGCTCAGCTTGCATCACTGACAGCTGAAATTAAAGCAAATTAACAGAAGAAAGATAATTAAGCTAATTGCACTCAAAGAGAAAATAATTAATCTAGGGTTGCTTGCTTAATTTTCATGTTATAGTACATCCTCACTTGCACATTTGCCCTCACAAAATTACATACAGTTCTATTCAATTAAGCTAATTGCACTCAAAGAAAAAATAATTAATCTAGGGTTGCTTGCTTAATTTTCATGTTATAGTACATCCTCACTTGAACATTTGTCCTCAAAATTACATATAGTTCTATTCAATTAGGCTAATTGCACTCAAAGAGAAAATAATTAATCTAGGGTTGCTTGCTTAATTTTCAAGTTAAGTACATCCTCACTTGCACATTTGCCCTCATAAAATTACATATAGTTCTGTTCAATTATCCTTTTATGATACTAATTTGTGGTTATGGGTTCTAGCTAAATTTATGAGATAACAACTGAAATAAAGCAATTAACAGAAAAAAGATAAATAAACTAATTGACCTCAAAGAGCAAATAATACTTTAAGGTTTCTTGTTTTGCATGCTATAGAATTACTTTTATCATCACTTGCACATTCGAACCCTCATATACTTACATATAATTCTATTCAATTACTCTTTTAAAATACTAAATTGTGATTGTGATGAGTTCAAGTTAAATTATTAGATGGTGCTAATTAAGGTCAACATATAAGGAAACTCTCACCAAATATCTCAATCTGAAACTCAAAGTCATCACAATCACAAATTTGAGTTTAATTGAATAGAACTATATCAAATTATTTAACTTATAATTACATATAGTTCTAGATTAATTATTTTCATTCAATCTCTTAAAAAATCAAAGTCATAGAGGAAATCAAGGATTTTTTTTGTTTGACAGAAATTAATATTTGTAATAATATTCATTCAATCTCTTATAAAATAATGAATGAAAATAATCACCTGATCATTTCTGCTCTCTCTATCTTCTTCATTGGATGACACCCCATCATCCCCCGTCGACGGATCGCTCCCGGTGCTTGCCGTAAGAAGATGAAGACCAGTCTGTTGATCATATACGTTCATGCATATACATAACAATCATTAAACAAATCAATAAATTTGCAAATGAAATCATTTATATCAAAAAAAAAAGAAAAATGCTTACATTGACATTGAGATGATGATGGTGATTATCATTGTTGCTGAGGCTGGAGATCTTGAGATCAGACGAGTCGAGGGCCGTCGATGATTTCTTCTTCTTCTCGTTGGAGAAGAAATCCATCTCGTTGAGAACCCTATTACTATTAGGGCTTGATGAGAGAGAAGCAGTTGCAGCCGTCGTGGCAATGAAGGAGGAGGTATCCAAGATGAAACCAACTCCTCCCCCTCTCTCCATTTAGAGATTTGTTTTCGACTGATTGATGACTGTTGTATAGGTTTATTTGTAGTCAGACCAAATTAAAAGAGATGAAGATAAAAAGAGAAAGAAACAGGGAGATGAAGAGAGGAGGTGAGAGAGAGAGAGAGAGAGAGAGAGAGAGAGAGAGAGAGAGAGAGAGAGGTGTATAAAAAAATCATTTTTGTCGTCATATTGATGCCGGGGTTTATAATATAATAATATGAGGAGAGAGAAAGCGAGCGAAGACTTAGGATCGAGAGAGTGACGAGAGGCGATGCGTCACGAGACAGGTGTCGGCAAAGAAAACGGCGGGTAGAGTTGAGAGGAGAGGCGAGGGAGTCAAAGCATGGAAGCGAGAAACGTGGGGGGTGGCAAATTGGGGCCCACATCATTTAAACCCGAACCCGCAAGTTTTAGGGTTTGGATCCTAAATAATCATTACGGATCCAAACCAAATAACTCGATTAGCACTTTTATAAATAATACAGTCGAGATATTGGGCTCTTTCTGATGAGGACGGGGAACCCTGGGCTCTACGAATTTGATTGATCGTCGGGTTCAGATTGTCAAGTGGATCCTATCCTAATGGGTTAGAAGTAGCGGGTGGGGATTGAGAATCCAAACCCATTGCAGGCAATCCCCAAGTCAAATGGGGGAGAAGGGGGCGGTGATCTGACCGCTTCTGTTTGCAAAAAGTCCAACAAAATAGCTAGGAATAGAGTTTTGCTTGCTATTGGCCCGCCGCGTTGCTGGTTTGCATCTTCTTGGGCTTTTGACTGGTCTCCTTCTCATGAAGAGATCAGAGGTGACCAGACCTCTACCCCACTCTCTTCTCTGTCTCTGTGATGACTGGGCCCCTCCCGCTCCTGCAAGTGTCTTTCTCTTCAATGGACACGTTTTAGTAATGGTTTTCTGCCGCTTTTGGCCCTGTTGATGTCTGTTCAAAAGGGAAAAGGTACGAGGACCCCATCCATTGCACCCACAAATCACACCCATGGCCTCACAAGTTGCAGGAAACTGGATGCTTGTGTAATCTTCAAATTTTCGTATTCACGGACTCGATTTTTAGGCCAGTCGCTCTAATATTCTGCAAGAAAATATTAGGAATAATCTTTGATCAATATATTGGAACATGATGAGTCATATATTTCTTTCTGTTTATATAAGTTTATAATGAGAAAATTGCCAATACCCTCTCCACAAAAGATTTCCGTCCCAAAAACCTCCTGTTGATTTTTTTAGTGCCAAAAACCTTTTTGATCAACTTTTCCACGTGCTTACCTCTTCCCCCACAAAAAAGCAAAACAGGCTACATTGTATATTCGTAATGCCAGTATTATTTTTGATGAACTAGCTCTGTTTGAGTTAACTAGTGCAGAGTGTATGACGCGCATCTAATGCTCGACACATGCTGCTCATTGGTACCTCCAAGTTTGTCAACCTTTTTTTATTATTTGTCCACCTCATGTCGACTCAGCAAATACACATTTATAATAAAAATTTTAGCAAGGTCCTTCCATTGCATGGGCATTTACTGCTCTATCGCGCAAATGTAAGCTGATTTTGTATCGAGGAGACAAATTCTTCATTTCGAGTAATGCTTTTTCATATCATTTCAGTGAGGAAAATTTTTGCTAATATAGTAAATATGGAGGCGAAAAAGATGCAAGTTCAGAATTTGTCCACCTGTAGTATCGAATTTGAGACACCTGGTGCAAAAAAAATGCAAGCTTAGAAAAGCCCATTTGCGAAAAAAAAGTGCAAGCTCAAAAATTGTCCACATGTAGCATCAAATTTGTTAACATGTTATTGTGTTATAGGATTTTCTTTTGAAAGAACATTGAATAATGTGAGATTTGAGATTTTAATAACATTTAATGCTTGTATTACTCGTCTTAGATCATTAATATGTTTATTTTACAAGAAATTGTCTACTTTTTTTGTATTATATTTAACTAGCAAAATAGAAATAAGAATTTTGAACTAAAACATAAAAAACTTGTATAAGAAGAACAAATATACTAATTTATAAGGTAGAAAACCCATCATAGAAGTAAACAAACTAATTTTATAAGTAGATAGTTTCATGTAGAAAGCAAAGATAGACATAGTGAATTAAAATATAGTTTTATATCAAAATTAGACTTATTTGATTAAAAACGTGGATGGTATAGGAAGGTGGACAGTTTTATAAGACTGGAAAGGCATAATGAACTTAAAGGTGAATAATTTTTTATGAAATGTGTTAGATAATCTTATCTTTAGATATTAGATACACTTATCTTTAAATATTCTATTGTACTACTCGTTTTCTTATTTTTCTACTCTTTTTTGTATCTATAAGTTGATGTAATTGCTTTATGAATAAATGTACTGAAACTTCTTCTTTTTCAAATTAACATGGTATCAGAACTTCTCGAATTTTTTCTCTGCTGATCGAAGTTCTCACGTGAGCCTGCGTTGGGTCGCGCTCGTATAGCGTGTGCCTCGTGCCGGGCCACTTTCGTCTCATACAACATCAAAGCTCTCCTCCTCGTCCTCACGCATCCTACTCTGCCTGAGCAAAGACAGAGTCCTTACTAATCCTCTCGCATTCACCGATGTTAGCTCCGCCATCACCCGTTTTTCTCCTCCACGAGATCTCTCCAGCGCGACATCTGCCATCGAGATCTGCCTTGTCTCTGTCACCACGAGTTTTGTCCCTCATCCTTCAGCGTTGCTTCTGTCATCTTGCTGCATGATTCATGTAGTCGAGTTCTCATGAGCCCTTCTACCTCTGTCATCGTTCATTTTACAGCACAATTCATGTTGTCGAGTTCTCGTGAGGCCATTTATCTCTGTCCTTTTTCATTATGCACGTGTCATCAGTGATCACCTCTGCTCTGCGTAGTCGATTCTGCCTGTATCTCGTCTCGTTTGTCGACATCCAGTTCTCGTCGTCAGGACCCTCATCTAGTGTGCACGCATCACTCGTTATCGCCTTTGCCCTATGCAGCCGCTACGTCATCTCGTCCCGATCTCAATCACCAAGGCACAGACCTCTCATCAGTTTCGCCAAAATTTATCCAAACTCTCAGTGTTTAATCCACTGTGAGTTTAAGGGGTGTTAGATACTCTTCTCTTTAGATATCTTTATTTTATTGTTAGATACCCTTATCTTACTACTCGTTTTCTTATCTTATCTTACTACTCTTTTCTTATCTATGTACTCTTTCTTATATCTATCAATTGATTTAATTACTTTATGAATAAATGTAGTGAAACTTCTTCTTCTTTAAATAATCAAAATATAGACATATTAAATTTAAAAAGTGGACAATTTTATATTAAAAAAGAACAAAAAGATAGATAGTTTTATATGAAGAATAAACTTGTTGCACTGAAAACGTGGACAGTTCTATACGAAAGGTAGACATAATGAATTTAAAGGTGGATATGTTTATAACAAAGATAAAAATGTTATACTAAAAGATGGATAACTTTACATGAAATGTAGACAAACTAAAATAAAAAGTGGACAGTTTTATACGAAAAATAGGACTAAAAAATAGACAGTTTTATACAAAAATAGATTTATTTGATTAAAAACATGGACAGTTTTACACTAAAGGCCCAATTCACATAATGAGTAGACAATTTGTATAAGGAAGTAAACAATTTGCACAAATGCGAGACTTTTGTTTTTCTCTCTTTTTCTAAAGAAAACCATTTCAAAAACTTTCAACACTTCAAATGTTAAAAAAAGATAACTTCTAAAGAAAACTTCAATTTTTCATCAATTCCATGCTTAATGAGAAATTGAGAATTTCTTTGCAAAAAAAGACTTTTGATAAGCTTAATGGACAAATTATGATTTAACAACAAAAAATCCATGGTTGTGCTATATGATCCACAATGAAATAAATAGAAGAGCATTGGAGAAGATAGAAAACAAGGAGAAACAAAAGATTTTTTTTCTAAATCTTTGAGGTTTCTTTGAGTAGAGTAATAGAAAGAAAAGAGAGAAAGTGGTCTTTTTTTTTTTAACTTCTTTGTTAGAGATGTAGGAAAATTGAAAAAAATGAGTTTTTTGGAGTTTAACTTCTTAATTTAAGAGATGAATAAGATTCAATAAGTTGTTTTTCTAGATCTTTGGGTGTTTAAAAAAACTTAGAATTTTTTTTGTTACATCTGAAATAAAAAGAAGATGAAAGAAGAAGAAAGATACATGAAGAAGTAGAAGAGATAAGAAGATTGGATTTTTTGGGTTTTTTAGGAGATCGTATGAAGAGAATGGGAAAAAAATAGTTTTTTTATTTTAAACTTGAAGAAGAAGATAATAGAAATAGACACAATGGGAGGTTTGACCACCTAACATGCTTTCTACTCATCATGGCTACAACAAAGACATTTTAGACATTCGAGTCTTATGTGACTACAAAATACAAAGTCAAGGAGGCAGTTGGACAAAAACTGATATCTAAGGCAGTTTTGAGGGGGAGGGGGACCCTAAAGAGTTTTTGAACTGGGGATTTTTTTTTTATGAAAATATGAAGACTTTAAAGATAAGAATAAGCAACACTTGATGCAAGGAAGTGGGCGGAAGTAAGGAACCGAGGAAGTATAATTGCTCATTTCCCTATTTATCCAAACACCGGAAAAGGAAAATAAGAAAACCCCTTTTCCCTTTTTCATCTTTTTACACAACCATTTCCTCACTTCCAGAGTGCTACAGTTAATTTTGTGGTCATGTAAATCTCATTTATAATAAGTTGTAGCATAAAACAGTTAATTTTTTGGTCATGTAAATCTCACTTGCATTCTAATTACAATTTATTTTTTTTTTCTTAATTAATTTTTATTTTAATATTATTTTGCGGTCAACTTTGTGGTCAACTTTTCCACTTCCACTTTCCATTACCATCCAAACACCGGAAAAGACAAAATATTTTCCAAATCACACTTCCCAACAACATCCAAACACCGGAAAACTTACTAACCAATTCTCAAGTTCCAACGGGAACTATTACCACTTCCTCACTTCCTTACTTCCTCACTTCCTCCCTTAACCAAACAGGAGAGAAGTGTGAAGTGTGAATGCAAAAAGAGTCATGTAAGAAACGATATTTCTAGTGACTCAAATCTTTTCATACATCTTTCTCTCGGTTCTAACATCAAGATTTAAATTTGGGATTTCAAACTATTTCTTCTTTTATTCACCATCTAAGTTAAGTTAGCTCTTAAGAGCTGTATAATCATATTGTATGCTTTCATAAATTTTGTTCCAAACAATTCTAAAAAGAGTCAATATATAGTTCATACTATGTATAAAAAAAAAAATCACTATATTATTCTTAGTCAATATTGAACATGTAACATCTCACATGGCTGGCAAGTACCCTTACTAACACGACATATCCTTCTAATCCACAGTCTTAAACATAACAAAATATAATTAGCATCACAAGAAAGCAACACTAATGAAAGATAATGTATGAAAATGGCTTGATAATATATTCAACTGCTATTTTAGATGATAGTAAATATCATTTAACCTGCTACTTCAAACAGAATAAAAGAGTTGAATAAAAGATAACAGGTAGTGGGTGCAAGAATGGTGGGCGGAAAAAGCAGATTCCTATTTATTATAAGTGTGGAAGCCATGGACATTCATTTCTATCAGGGTTTGTATTGTTTGCTGTAAATGAAAGAAAAATGTGCAAGTGAAAAATAGAGATAGAAAAATGAAAGTGTAACTGAGAAATTGAGATTTGTACAAGTAAGTTTTTCAATATTTGTTTGTAAGGTGAAAGTGTAAGTGAAGATTATATTGTGTTTTCTGGTGTTTGGTTAGTAGCGTGAAAATGAGTGAAAAAATTGACCACAAAATTAACTGCTTGGTGATTTAAATAACACCAATATTATTAAAATAAATCTGCTATTAGAAATTAAAATATATAATAAAAAATTTTCAATTAAATATTAAACATTAATAAATTTGATATTTTTTATATTTAAAATTATATATTTAATATACTAGTGAAATTTTTATAATAAAAAATTAACTGTAGTAATCTACAAGTAAAAAATTGATAGTGTAAAGGAAAAAAAATGTGTAAAAAAAGATTTTTTTTTTGCTTTCTCATTTCTGCCTCAAACAAATAAAGAGAACTTCCCATTCCCGATTTTCCGATAGAATTCAAGCAGCTGCTGTGGATGTGGATGGGAGAAGAATCGGCATCAATTTTATTCTATAATATATTGACTTCAGTGGAGCCATGGGGACGTGGGGCCCCACTTGGCAATCAGAGTCAAAAGGGTCGACGTGATTGATGTTGACTGTGGAGTTATTTGGGCTTATCTTCGGCAAATCATAGCTAGGGCTTAATTGGCTCCAAGACATGGTTTATAATGATGATAAACAATATCAGGATCATGAAATATAGAGCAAAAACTATTGAAAATGAATCAAGTCAAACAACGCAACATTTGACCAACCAAAGTCAAACAACGCATACATCCGCTAATGTTATCTGGTCATCTCGGAGACTAGAATTCTTTTCCGAAAACGAAAATGTTATTTGAGATTTGTCCACACCACAATTCTCTGAGAGATTTAGTGGGAGAGAAATAATAGAACATTTAATAATAATTGTAGCACCCCATTCTTGGGATACGTACCCAGATACGTGTCCCAAAATTTTTCGACCGTATTGTTCAGTTCTCTCCTTGTATGTGTTTTTGAGTTGTGATTACTTATATTATTATGTATCGGATCTGAATTCTCAGACCTAAAGTCAGCCCTGACTCGGACCGGGAACCCGATACCAGCAGTAGCCCGATTTGACTTTCTGGTAGTCTGATTTGACCGATTTCAGTTTCAGAGATTGTTTTCTAATATTTTAGATTTTTCATGATTTTCTGAAATTTTCTAGAATTTTTTTGCAAAATCTCCAAAACCGGTGTCGGTCGGCATCGCTGACTGATTCCTGGATTTTTAGCTTTCAAAAGGGATTGAATTTTCAAAAACGAAACTTTCACATTACTTCTTAAAATTTTATTTTCTATCTAAATACATTTTTTGGGATTTTTCAAAATTTATCAAAATTTGACCAATTCTGGTGTCGGCCGGTATCGTCAGAAGATTTCAGGATTTTTAATTTAAAAACTACATTGAATTTCTTGAATCCGATTTCACCAAGAATCTTAGAATAATATTTTCTATTTTTGAGAATTTTTTGGATCGTTTCTGAAACAGCCGAATTTTCGCCCTATTAAAATAATAATATAATTTACCGTTCTTTTCTTTTCTTGCTTTGTCCTTCTCTATTCCCCTACTTTGTACTTTCAAAATTATAATAAATAAATTAGTTAGTAATAAAAATTTTAAACTATTTTATTTTCTTTTTTTCTTATCTTTTTTCTTTTCTTTAATCTTTTTTCTTTTTCTTTCTTTTCTTTTCTTCCCTTTGACTTTTTCCCCTGCTCCCTGCTCCCGGCCCCTGCCACGCCCGCCGCCTCAGCCGCCTGCAGCTCCTGGTGGGCTGCAACAGCAGCCCACCCTCCCCCTATCTCTACTAATTTCCCCCCTTTTTTCCCTATAAATTTATTTTCTTCTCCCTTCTCATTTCTTCATCTCCTCCTTTTCATTCCACTTCAACTCCATCTCCTTCAAAATCAACCCATGGCCGCCGCCTCCACCATCACCACCGCCACTGTCAGCCGCCCCACCCCACACCCCCCACTTCCTTCTTCACTTCCATCAACTCCAACCATCACTCCACCACTTCCAATTTCATCATAACCCATCACCACCACCTCCCTTCCTCCTCCAAAATTCACCACCACCTTCACCATTTCACCACTCCAACCATCACCTCCTCCTCCTCCTCTAACTCCCCAACACCACCAATCATCACCACCACCACAACCACCACCACCACCACCACCAACCATCATCACCACCTCCACCAACAACAACCCAACCAAACAACTCAACCATCACCCCATCCTCCCTCCCCTAGGGCGCGCGCGCCGCCCGCACCACCTCCGGCGGCGCGCCGCCGCCCCAGGGCCACCGTCGGTGGCCGGCGGCGCCAGCCACCCCCTCCCCTCCTTTTTCTTTTTCCTTTCTTTCTTTCTTCCTTCTTTCCATTCTTTCTTTCTTTCTTTTCATTTCTTTTCCCTAAATAAACTCAGTTTTCCTACATTCCCTAAATACCCCCCACCTCATTCTTAAATTACTTCCTATATTTACAACCCTACCCCTCCCCTTTTTAATTCCTATTTCTTTTCTAAAAATACCCTATTTTCCCTCTCTTTCTCTCTCTCCCCTTCCTACAACTTTCTCTCTCCTCTCTCATTCCCTCTATAATATTTATTTATATAATATATATATATGAGTATATATTAATATATACATGATTAGTAGCTTACTTGAACGTGTTTGCGGATTTTTCCTGATTTTCTCGGTATTTCATCCGGTGCTAGGCGAGTACATTTCTTACTTATTTACCGTCATTTCATGTTTAATAACTATCATCTTGCTCTTAATACATGGTGTCTCTTTATGCAAGCTAGTATATTTTATATAAATAATTATCATGTTTTATAATAGCTGCCGGCCTTTATTATACCTTATCGAACCGGTATTATACCGGGTATGCCTAGATCTGCTCCCGCTTTACTCAGGCTTCACATAGCTAATTAAAAAGAGAAATTTATTATTATAAAATGGTAGTGAAGAGTTTGAAATGTTTATACCGCTCTCCTGTACCTTGTTATCTGACTAGTTGATACCTGATATTTGTTGTTGTGACTCTCACCGACATATTAGTTACCTGACCCTGACATGTATACACCGGTACTTGCCATGCTATATTTGATATATGATACCCGACACCGGTACTTGCCATGCTATATTTGACATGTGATACCCGACACCGGTACTTGGCATGCTACACTTATTATTTGATATCTGATATTGGTACTTACCATGCTATACTTGACGATTGACATGCTATCACCTGGCGCTAGTATATTTGACCTGATATTGTGACACCTGACCGGATACTATAAACACTTGACACCTGTATCTCCTTGCATATTCATGACTATCACTTTTACGGGGACTTGGCATGATTATTATATTATTACCAGACATTTTGGTACTCCTGAACTCCTGTATACTTGAACCCCTGAAATAGGGAGGCTCCTGATATTACTCCTGATACTATACTCCTGTTGATCCCCGTAATAGGATAACCATGAATATAGGATTACAGTGAATACTCTGTGGACATTAGCACCGAAAAAATTATAATAATTAGACAACTTACACCGGGATGGGGGAAACTGATGAGTACCGATATAGTCTCCATGTTTATGATGATCTTATAGTGTCGCGCGGCCATATACTTGGATTCGACCTGGAGGCCACCAGGCGCTTCCCTGGGGTGTACTGGCACCCTACTCCCTTCCTGTCGGTTGTACCATAAGCCCCTGGGCTTATTCTTGTGGGTGCAGTGACATCCTATTCCTGTTCGGGCGTACAATAAGTCCTGGTACCTAGTGGTACGTTTCGGTTCAGCATCGGATATTCCTTGAGCGTTGTCCCGGGCATGTACGGGACCCATTCTAAGCATGGTTCATCGATCTCCATCAGTTTCCAATAACTTACTCTCCGGTCTGTATGCTGAGGTATGTGGAATAGGACACATACCGACGTATACAAATCAGATGAGTCTTAATAATTTAATAATAACATGCTCCTGATATATGACTAGTTATACTCTTGGTTTATACTGCTCGCCACTTAGACATGTGCTATCTTGTAGGATTACTTAATTGCTTCCATACTGTTTCATTATTATATTGTGAAGGTAAAGTCAGGTTATATAAACTCAGATTACAGTGACGTGATGTACAAGGTATATATATATGAGGGTTTCCTTATTTGGATTATTCCTTTGACGTACTAACCTCACAGGTCGGTAATGTGGGCTTATATAACTGATTTTCCTATGGTTACTTTATTTACTGTCTCATTTCATGTTCATATGTGCTTATATTCACAATACACATTTCTTGTACACATGTATCTGTTATGCACGCCACCTAGCTTTAGTATATGTACTCGCGGGTTGTATCTGACAACCCTGGATTCTAATATCCAGATCCTGGAGTCTAGACCATGGTGATCTTTCTGTAGCTTATCAGAGTGCGCGGCGGATCCTCCCGTGGTGATCGGAGTGCAGTAGAGCTCGGACACTGCCGTAGCACTTCCTCCCAGCTTTTCTCCTGTTTAGCTCCCGAGGCTCTCTTGCTACTCGTAAGCACCTCTCAGTTTTTGTATATCTCTTCATGTATTATGTACTTTTATATTTTCTGGTAATGTAATATTCATGTAATATTGTATCATTCTCTGTGATAACCATGTACTTGCGCTATTTCTGTTGGAATGTATATTACCACAGTGTTTCCGCCTCTGGTTCTTGCCTGTACTGATGCTTAGCGTATATAGGTAAGGGTGGGTATTTCTGACCTGCGTATATACGTCGCAGTGATGTCTCCGTACCCGCGGGATCGGGGCTTCACAGGGTGGTATCAGAGTCTAGGCTCTAACATCCTCAGTACAAGCAGTTGACAGATTAATGATGTATTAATCTGTAGCTGGAAAGCATGAGTCTTGAATATACATTCCAATCACAAATACGGAGTTATTTATTCCTTCCTTGTAATCTTTTCCTTGAATCCTGAAACCCTTCTATTCTTTCCCTTTCAGCTTCTTCCCGTCATCCCTCAGATATGGAAGGACGGAGAACCCGTAACGTCCTGGCACTTCTTGTGACAGTTCCAATGGAGATAGCGACAATATGATGAGGGTACTGCATGGCATGATGGAGAGTCAACATCAGCAGACAGAGCTCCTGCGGCCAGCATTATGGACAACACTTAGAGAGCAGAGGCCTGGTAATGTATCCGATTTTAGAAAACTGCAGCTGGCTACATTTTCGAGCACTGAGAAGCCATTGGACGCCGAGCAATGGCTGATTGATACTACAGATCTTCTGAAGGCAGCCCGGATTCCTAATGAGAACCAGGTGGAAGTGGTCAAGATCCAGCTGAAAGATGTGGCCAGAACTTGGTGGTTGGCAGAAGAAGCAAGATTAGAGGCCTATTAATTGGGATCAGTTCTCGAAGGGTTTCTATGAGAGGTTCTTCCCTGCAACGGCTTAGAAAGAGATGGAGGAGCAGTTCATCAGGTTGCAGTAGTTGAACTGATCTGTGGATGAGTACGCTATTGAATTTCTGAGACTCAGTCGATTTGCATCCTACATGGTGAGCGATGAGGAGAAGCGGGCTAGCAGATTCCAACAGGGGCTGAAGATGGACATCCAGATATTCCTTATCCCTCAGCAGCTTAAGACGCACTCTCAGGTTCTCTCTACTGCCCGTGAGGTAGAATGGGAACTGGAGAAAAAGGATAAGCACCAGATGCAGAACAAGCCAGTGAAGAGATCCTTTCAGTTCATGGATAAAGAAGACCCGACCAGACCCAGCGATGGCCCGATAGTCAGGCGACCATTCCGACCTCCCCTTCTGCAGGCGATATGCGGATACCGGACACATCCAGAGCAATTGTCGAAGGGCGAACGGGCTGTGTTTGGCATGTGGATCTGGTGATCATTCATTAGGTGTTTGCCTGTTTAAGAGGACGTGGAATGCTACCCCAGCACCTCTAGCACTTCCAGCACCACTGCCGAGAAGGAACCCCGAGCCCATTGGCAGGAGAGCTCCACTCCCGCCCCAGCAGCGAGGAGCAAGAGTTGGAGCTGAATGTGGGAGAGGCCAGGCTTACTATTTGTCAGTAGGAGAAACCGAGGCGTCAGTTGTGATAGCGGAAGCACAAGGAGCTCAGTACCCAGATCAGGAGCCCTGATGATGTCACTGTGACCGCTATTCCCCAACCTTTTGTGTCCTGAGATTGTAATCTCCCTTATCCTTTTCATTTTATTATTTATCATTATTGACTGTAATTTCTTCCACGTTCATCTCCCTCCTTATACAAATTTCGAGGACGAAATTTTTGTTAGGTGGGTAGATTGTAGCACCCCATTTCCAGGATACGTACCCAGATACGTGTCCTAAAATTTTTTGACATTACTATTCAGTTTTCTTCCTGTATGTGTTTTTGAGTTGTGATTACTTATATTATTATGTATCGGATCTGGATTCTCAGACCTAGAGTCAGCCCTGACCCGGAGCGGGAACCCGATACCAGCCAGTAGCCCGATTTGACTTTCTGGTAGTTTAATTTGATCGATTTTAGTTTCAGAGACTGTTTTCTAATACATTAGATTTTCATGATTTTCTGAAATTTTCTAGAATTTTTCTGCAAAATCTTCAAAACCGGTGTCGGTCGGCATTGCCGACTGATTCCTGAATTTTAGTTTTTAAATGGGATTGAATTTTCAAAAATGGCTTTCACGTTACTTCTTAAAAATTTATTTTCTATCTAAATACATTTTTTGAAAATTTTCAAAATTTATCAAAATTTGACCGATTCTAGTGTCCGTTGGTATCGTCGAAAGATTCCAAGATTTTTAATTTGAAAACTATATTGAATTCTTGAATCCTATTTCACCAAGTATCTTAGAATAATATTTTCTATTTTGAGAATTTTTTGGATCGTTTCTGAAACAGTCGAATTTTCGCCCTATTAAAATAATAATATAGTTTACCGTTCTTTTCTTTTCTTACTTTTTCCTTCTCTATTCCCCTACTTTGTACTTTCAAAAATTATAATAAATAAATTAGTTAATAATAAAAATTTTAAACTATTTTATCTTCTTTTTTTCTTATTTTTTCTTTTCTTTAATCTTCTTTCTTTTTCTTTCTTTTCTTTTCTTCCCTTTGACTTGTTCCCCTGCTCCCGGCCCTCGCCCCCTGCCACGCCCGCCGCCTCAGCCGCCTGCAGCTCCTGGTGGGCTGCAACAGCAGCCCACCTTCCCCCTATCTCTAATAATTTTCCCCTTTTTCCCTATAAATTATTTTCTTCTCCCTTCTCATTTCTTCATCTCCTCCTTTTCATTCCACTGCAACTCCATCTCCTTCAAAATCAACCCATGGCCGCCGCCTCCACCATCACCGCTGCTGCCGCCGGCCGCCCCTAGGCCGGCGCCGCGCCACCCCACACCCCCCAGTTTCTTCTCCACTTCCATCAACTCCAACCATCACTCCACCACTTCCAATTTCATCATAACCTATCACCACCACCTCCCTTCCTCCAAAATTCACCACCACCTCCACCAATTCCACCACTCCAACCACCCCATCATCACCTCCTCCTCTAACTCATCACCACCACCACCACAACCACCACCAACCACCATTACCACCTCCACCAACAACAACCCAACCAAACAACTCCACCATTACCCCATCCTCCCTCCCTAGGGCACGCGCGCTGCCCCCACCACCTCCGGCGACGCGCCGCCACCCCAGGGCCGCCGGCAGCGGCCAGCCGGCCGCCAGCCACCCCCTCCCCTTCTTTTTCTTTTTCCTTTCTTTCTTTCTTTCTTCTTTCCATTCTTTCTTTCTTTCTTTTCATTTCTTTTCCCTAAATAAACTCACTTTTCCTACATTCCCTAAATACCCCCACCTCATTCTCAAATTACTTTCCTATATTTACAACCCTACTCCTCCCCTTTTTAATTCCTATTCCTTTTCTAAAAAACCCTATTTTCCCTCTCTTTCTTTCTCTTCTCTCCTTCCTATAAGTTTCTCTCTCCTCTTTCTCCTCTCTCATTCCCTCTATAATATTTATATATATATATATATATATATATATATATATATATATATATATATATATATATATATATATATATAAATAATATTAATATATACATGGGTTAGTAGCTTGCTTGAATGTGTTTGCGGATTTTCCCCAATTTCTCGGTATTTCATCCGGTGCTAGGCGAGTACATTTCTTGCTTATTTACCGTCATTTCATGTTAATAATTATCATCTTGCTCTTAATACATGATGTCTCTTTATGCAAGTTAGTATATGTTATATAAATAATTATCATATTTTATAATAGCTGCTGGCCTTTATTATACCTTGTCGAACCGGTATTATACCGGGTATGCCTAGATCTGCTCCTGCTTTACTCAGGCTTCACATAGCTAATTAAAAAGAGAAATTTATTATTATAAAATGGTAGTGAAGAGTTTAAAATGTTTATACTGCTCTCCTATACCTTGTTATGTGACTAGTTAATACCTGATATTTGTTGTTGTGACTCTCAACGACATATTAGTTACCTGACCCTGACATGTATACACTGGTACTTGACATGCTATATTTGACATATGATACCCGACACCGGTACTTGCCATGCTATATTTGACATGTGATATCCAACACCGGTACTCGCCATGCTACACTTATCATTTGATATCTGACACGGTACTTACCATGCTATACTTAACGAATGACATGCTATCATCTGGCGCTAGTATATTTGACCTGATATTGTGACACCTGACCGGATACTATAACACTTGACACCTGTATCTCCTTGCATATTCATGACTATCACTTTTACGGAGACTTGGCATGATTATTATATTATTATCAGACATTTGGTACTCCTGAACTCTTGTACTCCTGAACTCCTGTATACTTCTACCCCTGAAATAGGGAGGCTCCTGATATTACTCCTGATACTATACGCTTGTGATCCCCGTAATAGGATAATCATGAATATAGGATTACTATGAATACTCTGTGGACATTAGCACCGGATAAATTATAATAATTAGACAACTTACATTGGGATGGGGGAAACTGATGAGTACCGATATAGTCCCATGTTTATGATGGTCTTATAGTGTCGCGCGGCCATATACTTGGATTCGACCTGGAGGCCACCAGGCACTTCCGTGGTGTGTACTGGCACCCCTATTCCCTTGCCTGTTGGTTGTACCATAAGCCCCTGGGCCTATCCTGTGGGAGCAGTGACATCCTATTCCTGTACGGGCGTACAATAAGTCCCGATACCTAGCGGTACATTTCGGTTCAGCACCGGATACTCCTTGACCGTTGTCCCAGGCATGTACGGACTCATTCTAAGCATGGTTCATCGATATCCATCAGTTTCCAATAACTTACTCTCTGGTCTGTATGCTGAGGTAAGTGGGATGAGACACATACCGATGTATACAAATCAGATGAGTCTTAATAATTTATAATAACATGCTCCTGATATATGACTAACTATACTCTTGGTTTATACTGCTCACCACTTAGACATATGCTATCTTGTGGGATTACTTAATTGTTTCCATACTGTTTCATTATTATATTGTGAAGGCAAAGTTAGGTTATATAAACTCAGATTACAGTGACGTAATGTACAGGGTTATATATATATATATATATATATATATATATATATATATATATATATATATATATATATATATATATATTATATATATATATATATATATATATATATATATATATATATATATATATATATATGAGGGTTTTCTTGTTTGGATTATTCCTTCGACGTACTAACCTAACAGATTGATAATGTGGGCTTATATAACTGATTTTCCTATGGTTACTTTATTTACTGTCTCATTTTATGTTCATATGTGCTTATATTCACGATACACATTTCCTATACACATGTATCTGTTATGCACGCCACCTGGCTTTAGTATATATACTCGCGGGTTGCATCTGACAACCCTGGATTCTCATGTCCAGATCCTGGAGTCTGGACCATGGTGATCTTTCTGTAGCTTATCAGAGTGCGTAGCGGATCCTCCGTGGTGATCAGAGTGCAGCAGAAGCTCGGACACCGCCGTAGCACTTCCTCCCAGCTTTTCTTCTGTTTGGCTCCCCGGCCCTCTTGCTACTCGTGAGCACCTCTCAGTTTTTGTATATCTCTTCATGTATTATGTACTTTTGTATTTTCAGGTAATGTAATATTCATGTAATGTTGTATAATTCTCTATGATAACCATGTACTTGCGCTATTTCTGTTGGAATGTATATTACCACTATGTTTCCGCCTCTGATTCTTGCCTGTACTTATGCTTAGCGTATATACGTGAGCGTATTTCTGACCTGCGTATATACGTCGCAGTGATGTCTCCGTAACCGCGAGATCGGGGCTTCACAATAATAATAGAAGCAGATAGTGAGCCAAGTATTGCCTTCTGAAGAAAGCCTAAGAGGCTATACCTAACTTTGCGGCAAGATCTAAATAACTCCGCTATGGGCTTATCTCTTAGCATCACTCTGAAGCTTAGCTCCGTTGTGGGCTCATTTCCTAGCTTCACGTGAAGCTCTTCATAGCTCTGTTGAGAGTCATCTTCCATCTCCGTTGTGAGCTCATTTTCTAGTTTCGCTGCAAGCTCAGTGATAGCTTCGTAGCAAGCGATTTCTAGCTCCGCTACGAGCTTGTTGTCTAGCTCTGTTACGACCTTTTATGGTCATTTTATCACCAAGTAAATCTCTGCACGAGATCAATATGGTTAAAATTAAATTTGGCAGTTGATTGCCATGATCTCTTGACCCCTCAATTAGTTGAGAAAATCTGAGGAGATCCTTCAATTGGTTGGAAAGAATTGAGGCAAATCCCTCAATCAGTTGGAGAGGATCAAGGCAAATCTCCTGATTAGTGAAGCGAATCAAGGAATTGGTGCAACAAACCCGAAGCCAGCTGGCTAACTAACTCTGCGCAGGGTCTTCAGCTTCGCTTCAGTTACAATTAGCTTCGCAGGAAGCTATTTTAGCTTCAGGAGCGAAGCTAGATTAGATTGACCAAATCAATTTGCTAATTTTTAGGAGGGACTGTTACACCCCATAATGCCTATAAATAGCCTATTGCTAGGCAGGCTAAGGGGCTAAAAAATCAGACGGAGGGATTTTTCTGATAGAAAGGCCGAACTTTCTTAGAGAACCTTGCTTCTCTTTTAGGGTGCTAATACCCTCATTGTCTTTCTTTCTCAAAGAATTTACAGAATCAGGTGAGAAGGAAACTCCTTAGGTTAAAGACTCGAAGACTCAATCGCTCGCATCGTTAATGGAACAAAGTGGTCACGCGTCGACCAAACTTCCACCGGTACACTTTCCCAGAAACACTAGAAAAGAGTTCTTGTAAATTTCTTTTTATTACTTGTAATTTCTCTTCCAAATTTTATAATGTTTTCCCCTTTTCAAATATATATGGAAAACAAGTTGGCGACTCCGCTGGGGAATACCTTTTCCAACAAAGAGAAGATGCCGCAATGCGATAATGAGATCCTTGGGTCTACTGCTGAGACGTTGGTCATCCAGTTCGATCAGGAGAGGTACGAGCAAATCCTCTCTGAGGGCGACGCAAGCCCTACCAGCGTGCATAAGCACAAGACGATCTCCGTGGCTAGGTTTACTCTAGCCACTTCTCGGAGGCAAGTCTCCAATAAGACGAAGGAGGCCACCTGCAGGCCTAACTCAGTCTCAGCGAAGACTGAGCCAGCTTCGCGCCAGCATTTCTATGTGATCGGTCACATATATTGCATACATATTGTCACATTACAATGCTTATTATCTAAATAAATCATATTAATAAGTCCTATTTTTTCTTTATAAAGTGCAGACCCATTACTTAAGGAAAGGGAAGTGAAATGAGCCCAAAAGTCCATCAAATTCTGATTTAATTTAGAATTAATTTGAAATCAGTAAATCAGGGCAGATTATGGCAAATCAGGGAGGTTGAAAACTGGTTAATTTGGTTTTATCAGAATCTAAATCGATTAGCTTGAGAATCACTGAAGATCAGATCAGAATCGAAGACAAATGCAAATCCAGCTGGACAAAAGGGGGCAAAATCCCACGCGAAGCATATCCCCACCTGGATGTGGCCAATTGGCCACATCCTGGCCACGAATCCGCGTGGATCCGCGGCTTGTTAGTAGAGATAAGGGGAGCGTTTGCTCCCCTTATCTCCTCACTCCTTTCCCTCTGGGTTTTTGCCTATAAAAGGCAGGGTTTTGTACTGAAAAAGTAGCGATCTGTAGCAATCCATTGCATGCAGGTTTCCTTTTCTAAAAGAGTACGAATAAGTTTCAGATTTTATTCAATGAAGGTTTATTTCTAAAGATTGAAGGGTTTAGAATTCTTGTTGATCAAGGAGATCAACTCCTAATTGGATTGAACAAGATTCTTCAAGCATCCAACGATCAAGATCATCTCAGAGTCAGAATAGGCTTTGGATTATAAATTTTATAAATAAAGGTTGTAACTTAATATTTAGGTGAAGTAGAGGAGGAGAAGAAAGTTGTTAACAATAATGCAAGGCCATAAATAAATCAATTTAAAGAAAGAGGAAGGTGACAATGCATAGAGAGAATGTATACTCTTTTAATTTAGGTGTAAATTCAAGGAGAAGGTGAATACTTTTGTGAGATCAATAAAAATATTAGATCTCTATTGTATCAAATTTATTAATAATACTCTCTCAAATTCTCTCCCTGTAGACGTTGTACGGGGAGGAAAGTTGAAAGTGTATTGCAAAATTTTCTTGAATCAATAAAATGTTATAACAACTCAAAATTTCAACTACAAGAGAGAGAAGACACTCAAGCTCTGATCTTCTCTTTGTAAGGCTGGGTTCTTGCGTAGCACTGGAAAGTATTCTTGTGTTTTTCGTTAACCGGGTGAATGTCAAGCTCTTCTAGAAATCTTCTCCTGGGATCACTGATGGAGTGACACAGCTCCCATCCAATGAAATCTCAAAGAGACGTAGGCAAAAATTTGAACTCAGCAAGTTGGTAGAAGAATTTAACCTTTATAAGTATTTCTCAGCTGAAAAGTCTGACCCTCTTCAATAGCATACTGAGCTATTTATAGGGTTTTCAGGAGTAAAACTGTCCCTAAAAATTCTCCATAACAGGGGTTAACTCTCTTCATTACGTGGGCAGTACTTGACCCAGTAATGGGGGGTACTTATAACTGAGGTGCAGGGCTCTTCTCCAGTTGGAACGCGGGCTTAAGCTCTGCGTTAAGCCATTAAGGTGATGTTGTACGCGGGCCTTGAGCTTCGCGTTTGGGCATTGTTGTGGTGTTGAAACGCGAGCCTCGAACTCTGTGTTTCCTCATTGATGTGGAATTAGACGTGCGCCTCGAGCTTTGTGTTTATGACGCAGGCATCAAGTTTTGACGCGGGCCTCAAGCTTTGTGCCTGAGCACTGAAGTGGTACTGAGACACGAGTTTTGAGTTCTGTGTCTTGGCATTGCAGTGGTGTTGAGACACGGGGTTCGAGCCCAGCGTTTTGCCTTTTGCACGAGTGGCTTTGATTAGCCTCATGTCTGAAGCATGAAATTCATTATCTGATGACTTGTCTTTAGATAAAGAAAAAAAACATTCATGTTTTCTGTCTTTACAACAATGGGTTTTTTTTCTTCTTGCAGGTTGTGGCCATATTGTTGGTGCTGGTTCCAGTGTCTTTGCTGCGTCCATTGAGGTAGACATGAAATGACTAGTTAATTCGATTGGCGACCACTTGAAGAGTCAAAACTTCTGTCCAAGGGCGAGAAAGATCTGTGCGATTCTCGATATACATCAAGATATTATGGACATGATGCACTAGTAAGGTCTCAGATCCTCCCTAATCACAATGAGCATGGCGCATTTGAAGGTCACAGGAAAAAAGACGTCACCCGTAAGGTATCGGATCCTCCCTTCTCCAATCTTGTTCAAAGAAGTGACAACAACAAAAAACTCATGCTCATTGGATGACTTTCTGGTGATGGAGATTCCCATTAAATGAAAGAATACTGCCTTGTGAAGGCCTTCGTACCAGTTGGTCGGGTGGAATCAGAGTGCTCCCTTGCATTTCGACCTCGAGAAACACCATTATCTCAAGAGGAGAGGAAGTTGATCTATCATTCCCGACCACAGTCAAGAAGACGAACTTTGTGCATTTTCAATATTTCAAGAAATGAGTGCAACTTTTCGCTGAGCAAGATGGACTTCTTTGTACTTCTTTATTGTAACACTCAATCTTATTACATAAGAGAGCATTTTGTATCGCTTTCATATTTTTGAATATCAATAAAAGTGACACTTTTTCCTGCCTTTTTATTTGTCTTGACTTCCTTTTTGCATTAAAAATCAGACAAGTGGAAGTGATTATCCTTGGTTTGCTAGAAGTGTGATATTTAACTTAGCAACTCAAAATTGGAGAATCCCATTTAAGGAATTTAAAAATGTTACTGTCAGAGGTGTGATATTAAACTTGACAGGAGTAGAATAGGTTTTATAAACTGTCATGCTATGGATGAGAATGACAAGTAAAGTTTTCACTTCGCGGGGAATTGTAATTGAGTCTATCATTAGAGGTTTAGTATTAATGGAAGACTCAACTTAGGATTAGTCAGAACACTGTTAAAGGTGTGATATTAACCTAAAAGTGATTTTAAGTGGACCTGCCATTCTATTGATGAGAATAACAAGTAAGACTAGACCTGATTGAGAAAAGAAATTGTATTAGAAATAAAGTCAAGAGTTAGAGTTAGAAAGTTCTTAGTTTCTTCTCAATGTAACCCCGTAGCAAGGGATAGACGGGTCGATCCATAGGGAAGGATGCGATGGAAGCTTTTTGGAACGATTTCTCTAACAATTAGCTTAGAAAAAAAAGATATTGATTGTAAGAAAGAGATTTAATTAAGCAAAAGGAATTATAATCCACTAATCATCTACCATAATTAGTCCAAAAAGAGTGAACATCATATTGAATCCATGAAGAATTATCTGCCCTAGGGTTTGATTGAGAATCAAGCAAGATGAGTAAAAATATTGTAAATCCTAATTAGTGTGCACTAATTAAAATTAAACTTTGGTTCATCCAAATTTCTAAGCATAGCATAAAAAAGTCTTTTTTAAACTTAACATGATGCTATCAAAGTATTTAAATATGAACTATGAATAACCAGTAAAAAGTGCAACCCTAAATTAGTTAAAACCTAATTATTTATTCTTCTTCAAGAACACCAATTTAATTTTAGAGTTCCTAACAAGCATAGATTTCAATTAGTTCATCTTTTAAACTAAATTAAGGTTGATCAAGAGATTAGAAAATTATAAGTTTAATTAGTTACTCATATCTTTTAAACTAAATCTAGGTTGAAGACATTGACCTCTTTAGTCATATCTCTAAAGGTCAACCTCATTGATCCGTTCTTACAATTTATGATCGCATTGCAGTTATAAGGAATAGACACCTAAGATAACGGGAGTTTGAGAGCTAGAAGTGGATACAGGTTGGGTCTCAAGAACAATAAAATCTACTGGGTAGATAAACTCTCCAACCTGGATAAGGACATCTGTAATTTCTCCTTTGGGAATTTTTACGGACCGGTCAGATAATTGGATTGTAATTTTAGTCAGACTAAGCTCGCCCAACCCAATTTGTTGGTAGACTAAGAAAGAGAGTAAGTTGATACTTGCTCCCAGATCAAGAAGTGCATAATTAATTGCAGTTTGACCTATTGTGTAAGAAATGGTAGGGCAACTAGGATTCTTGTACTTGACAGGGATTTGATTGGACAATAGCTCACTAATGTTAGTGGCTAGAAAAATCTTCTTGGGCACATTAGTTTTCTCTTCTTGGTGCACATGTTCTTAAGAAATTTAGCATAGTTTGGGACTTGTTGGATTGCATCAAGAAGAGGAACAGTGATCTTGACTTGATTAAAAATCTCACGTACCTTATCCATTTGTACACTTTGTTTTTAAACTATTTGGGTAGGGTGCTATAGGCTTGTGCACATTTTCATCTGACTTGTCTTTTTTAGTGTTGTCGGAGTCAAGTTGAGGTGGAGGGGGATTAGGAGTGGTGAATGCTTGTTTGAACTTGATGGTGTTGATACTTGATTTTCAAATGTTTTCCCGGCCGCAATGTATAAATCAAATTACATTGGTTTATATGATCCTCTTGAGCCAAGTGAGCTTGGCTAGAGTTCCTAGGGTTTACTACCGGTTGACTAGGTAAAGTTCCTTTTGACTTTTCACTTAGGGAACCGGCTAACTGACTCATTTGGACCTCTAATCTCGATATGACTTGTCTTGTGTTTTGAATGAAAGATGCAAGAATCTTTTTAAAATCGGTTGAGTCCTTTTCAAAGTGGGGACCTTGGGGAACTTAGTTGGGAACTGTTTGTTGATAATTGAAAAAATTGGACTGATGGTTGGAAGGTGGGAATTTTTATTTTGACACTATGAGAAATCAGGTGATTCCTCCAGCCAGAATGGTAAGTTAGAGCATAAGGATTGTTGGGGGGCCTTGTGAAGGCTGCATTCATATTTTCAAGCAACATTTGATGAGCTAAAAAGATGGGACATTCCTTGAATATGTGGTTCATGGCTTGACGTACAGCCCACCGAAGGTGTTGGTTTGACTTTGTTCACCGAGACTGACTCTTTAGTTTCTAGATCTTCTAGTCTTCGCATCACAGCAGCTAGTTTAGTTTCGGTAGCTATGTTTACCTCAATGGAATGGGTACCTCCTTTAGAAGAGTTAGGGTCATTAATCCTAAATTTCGGAGTTGGTTCCCATTGGATGGTCTTATCAGCCAAGTCTTCATATAATAACCATCCTTCGTTTTCATTCTTTTTCAAAAATCCTCCTTGGCACATGGATTCTAATAGGGTTTCATTTGATATTCTAATCCATCATTAAAAAATTGGCAAAGTCGCCATTTTTCTATCCCATGGTGAGGACTTGGGCAAGGAGGTCCTTAAAGCATTTGAAATACTTCCAAAAAGGTTTATTAGCTGTTTGCTTAAACTGCAAGATGATTTTCCTAATTGCGCAGTCTTGTGAACGGTATAGAACTTCTTCAAGAAGGCCTTGATGAAAATATCCCATGATGATATGGAACCGGCTTCTAAACTGTAGAGCCATTTCTTTTCTTAGTCTTTCAAAGAGAATAGGACAAAACGTAACTTAACGGCGTCTACTCCTAGGTGGATATTTTCATCACTAGACATACTTTCTCAAATTTTCTTATGAAAAAGTATGCATCCTTGGATTTAAATTCATGAAACTTGGGAAGAGTATTGATGTATTATGGTTTTAGCTCAAATTGGTTGTCTCCCATATCGGGGAGTTGAATGCAAGATGAAAGGGAGGTCCTAATAGGATAGAACCTATCTTTCAGTGTTGGTGGTTGTGCCATGTGTGGATCGGATTTTTGTTCGGGTGGTGAACTGTTCCTAGTTAGTCTATATGTGACTGGGTCTCTTGACCAAGCTGACATGCACAAACAAGTAAGTTCACCCAATCAATCAAAAATTAAAATTCAATACTCCTAATCTACGGTAAGCCTAGACCTAGACGACTCTTTATTTTAGACTGTCTTTAGGAGGTATATTGCTAACCTTAACCACAAGTTAATCGGCAGGTAGGTGGTAAGATCGGCGGGAGGTATCCGTCAAAGACGGGTCTAATTATGCCAAACCACCAACCTTCGGGGTTTCGCCTTTTAATCCCCGACCTTAGACATCGATTTAGCAAGAGCTAATTTCGAACAACTTTCTCCTTCAGTTAATCTCTTAATGAGTCTGAGTTAACCTAAGACCAACGTCTAGTCAATTTTTATTTAGGGTTAGAATTGTGAGTGCAAAGGAGATGATTTGTGGCCAAGGAAGGGTAATGACGTCTCCACCTTATCTTGTTTATGGGTTTTGCCCTTAAAGTGATTTAGTGCACGTGTAAAGTAATAGACAAGAATTCACTCAAAAGTAGTAAATCAGCTAAGGGTGCTTCCTAGTTTATATGCAATATGAACATACCTTCTCGCCAGCACTCTTCAATAAAAATTAAGAAATTTAAATTGACAAGTGCCTATGATGCAAGAGTCTACATTTTTTTAATTAGTCAACTAATAAGTTACTGTTAATTAATTAGCAGTATGCAGGGTGATCACAGAGAAAAATTACCAACTGCAAAAAATAATACTTGCAATTTGCACAGACCTGCAAAATTTGAAGCACAATTACGTTGCAATAAATTTTTCTGTTAGCATATCCTGTAAAAGAAACAAAAATAAATAATTAGTTTTAGAGAATATCGTACCGTCCCTCTCCGAAATGTAACCCCCTAATCCCTAATGTACGTATCACAGTATTAGTACTCGATACGGCGTACAAAGTTGATTTGACCTTCCTAGTAATCTGATTGAGCTAATTTCAGTTTCAGATATTATTTTACAATATTTTAGATTTTTCAGAATTTCCTGAAATTTTTCTAGGATTATTTTGGAAAATCTCCGTAGTCGGTGTCGACCGATACCGATAATCGGCTCTACGATTATTAATTCACAAATGGAGTTGAATTTTGGAATTTGCTTTCACCTTGTGTCTTTGAATCATATTTTTACGTTATGTTATTTTAGAGATTTTTCTAAATTTATCAAAAATTGGGCCAAACCGGTGTCGCCCCGGTGTCGTTAATATACTTTAAGATTTTAAACTTGCAAACCTGACTTTATTTCATGAATCCAATTTCACATTCCCCCTCCATGTAATATTCTTTATTTTCGGTAATTTTTGGGAACCATACGGAGCTAGTCAAATTTTACTGAATAAAATAATATTAATGAAATATATATAAAATAATCTTTTCGCTTTCTTTTCTTTTCCCTTTTCTTCTCCATTTCTCTGGATGCCTCTCCACCGCCTAACCCCACCGCCTTCTCTCTCTTCCGCACTTAAAATCTCTCCCGCTTTCTCTCTCTCCATTCTTCACCCTCCCTCTTACTCTCTCTCTCACCTCTCTCTCTCTCACATTGTCTCTCTCTCTCTCTCTCTCTCTCTCTCTCCATCTCTCCCTCTCTCTGGTCCAGACGGGCGGAGACCTACGACCGTGGCCAAGCGGCCGGTGGCTAGCGCGCCATCGCCGTGCCCTCCGGCCAAGCGCCGCAGGCGCTGCTGCGCCCCAGCCCGGGCGCCACCCCTCCTCTTCTTCTCCTTCTTCTTCTCCTTTCTTTTCTCATCTTTTTCTTCTCCTTCTCCTTTTTCTTCCTGTTTTTCTTTTCTCTCTCTCTCTCTCTCTCTTTCTCTTTCTCTCCCTCTCTCTCTCGCTGACCATCGCCGGTGACCAGATCGTCGCCGGCGGGTCTTCCTCGCCGCCGGCCAGCTTCGCTGGCCGGCCACGGCGTGTAGCAGCAAACGCTGCTGCCGCTACTGTTGTTTGTTGGGTTCGGGTGTAACCTGAACCCAATAACCTTATTGGGTTGGGTTTTGGATATAAACCCGACCCGATAACCCTTAACCATTACCCATCTTAAATTAAGTGATGGGTTTGGGTATTGGATCCAAACCCGACCCGTTAAGAGCCTAAACCCGCATCCAAAACCCAATAAAGGTAATATTACAGAAAACCCCCTGCTATGTTTTATTATTTGCATTTGCGATATTTTTATTACATATTTAACACATTTCTTTTACTTTTAGTATTCGGGCGGTATCTGGAGCATCCGAAGTCCGATTTGGACGATCTTGGAACCATTATGATCATGGGAAAGAGAGCTAATTTCTCATGGCTAGTTTGTGAGTGTTTTTTTTATAAATTATATTTTATCATGTTTAGTGAAATTGATTGATTGCCTTATTTAATAAAACTTGATTATCAAAAATCATTATTATTATTGTTTAATAAAATGTAATATTGGTAAATCCCTGTAAGTAAACCATACATGATTGTTATTGAAATATAATGAAATCACACATGATTGTTATCATACTTTATTTTCTTACCTAATATTATAAAATGTATGGATGATTGTTTAGTTATCGAGATCTAGAAATTAACAATTGTCACAAGTAAAGTAGCCAATAAATTGATAATTAAAATAGATAATTCTGTATATATAATAATTTGGTGGCACCTACCGTATTCAGAATATAGGAATCGTTATTCTTATTAGCAGTAGTTGACACTCGAGTAGATGCTATTACCCAGACTCTAACATTAGTGTTCACACCATGACTTGGATATCTTGTCACACGGGACACGTTATCTCATGTACATGTATCACCGTTACACAGATCCTCTTCCACGCAACACTATTATTTCTTATTCATGTCCCACCAGTACATAGATATACCAAATCACTTCATATATTGGTATCATCGTTACATGACTGCTTGGTATATAGTTATATCATGTTCAGTCATCATTGTTACATATATCCACCGTATACATGCATGTATTGTTCCTATATTTTTGTCATATGGATCACTGTTCATATTACATGTATTATTGTTCCTTGTTCTCCCTGTATTCCTGTTACATCATTGTTTCCTGTTACTGATATTGATATTCCTGTTACTGAATACGTGAGTTGTTGATATGCGATGTGTGGAACTAAGTGCCACGTGGATCCAAGCCATGGGGGCCACCTCTAGAATCCCACATCTATTGTTTCTCGTTTCCCGTTATCTTGTTTCATGCTATCAACAGAGCTCATGTCATGTTATCGTGTTACATGTACCATGTCCTGTACTTGTTCCTGATATACTGTATAGTAAAAGATAATAAAGAGAACTGGGTATGGGGGAGACTTGACGGTTGACTAGGCCTTGTCGGGTGGATGTCTGGATCCATTGTTAGTCCCACTGCAGGGGACGTGGTAGGGCTGGCTACCATTTGTATTGTATTGTTTCTTGCTCCTGCCCTAGCGGTAGCCCTGGTCTCAGCAGCCAGGGGTTCGTTTTAAGGCCGTTGTCCGGGTATGCACGGGATACGCCCACCTGACTAGAGCTCCATGACTATTGGGTTTCCAATTAACATAATAAAATAGTATAAACAATAGTTACGTTGGGAATACTTGTTATTTGGTCACTCTCTCGTTTGGATAATGGTACCCGTATGCCATGTCCGGATGAGTTCGACTGGAGTGCGGGCTCCAGTATGAACTGCCAGTGGTATGGGACACTGGAAGAGATTGATTAAAATACTATGTGGTACTGATTGTTATTATTGTATAAATAACATGATTTGCCCAATACATGTATCATATTGTTTAGTTGTACTTGTTATTAGTTCTGATCATTTATCCCTTATCATGTTACCTGTATACTTTGTTACACTTCCTGATACATGTTACACTTTCTGTAAGCTACTCATGTATATCTATATTCTGCATTGCATATACTCTACTTTATGTATACCTTGCAAACATCATTACTGTATATGCACAACCCGGGTAGTATGGTTCTGTTGCATGCTGCACATCTGCATGTTCCTTATTTATTATATAAAACTGGATACTACTGTAGACATGACCCGATGATAACCTGCTAGGTAGTGATGATATTAAAATATGACATGTTTATATTTCTACTGCTTATTATATGCCTACTATATGGTATCACTGTTACAGAATCATGTATTATATATTATTATCGTGTCTGTATTACTATCGTGTACATTACTGCTCCTTCATTTTACCACTCACTAGGTCGCTTTCTGACGACCCTGGGTTTGCGTGCCCAGGTTGGAGATTCGAGATATCATACTGTCAGATATTATTGGATTCACATAGGGGACTTGTCACCCATACGATTCATAGGTATCTTGATTCTTTTGTCTTATTTCCTTACTTGTCCATGTTTCTTTATCTATCATGCTCTGATCTTTTCTGCAGGTATTCTTATACTTATTTAATGCTGGAAACTCTTGTGTATATGGAGGCTATTTCCTGTACAGAGGCTTAACGTACGCGCGAGAGTGTTTTCACCCTGCGTATGTACGTCGCCATAACGTCCCCATACCTGCGGAGTCGGGGCGTTGCATAGTGGTATCAGAGCCTAGGTTCACACCTGGTGTGGGTAACCTCCTGGGTCAATGTTCAGGTTCTTATCAACAGTACAATCAGGTTGAGATTAACTCATCTGTATCTAAATTAGGGGATTCCAGCAACGAGCACAAGAATACCATTTCGTTGACAATGCACTCCTCGACTCTTGTCTATTCCTTCATCCCTGATGTTAACCAGAATAATTTGATCCCTTCTTTCTTTCTCTTCAATAGCACTTTCAGTCCTTTATATTTAGTCCACTACACTAATTCTCCACTCCGAGTTCATTATAGATATCAGAGTGCGCAGCGGAAGCGTCGTAGGCCCGTAACATTTAGGCTCCATGACTATAAATATTGTTCTCCTGCCTAAATTGAAATTTTCAGGACGAAATTTTTTGTAAGGTGGGGAGAAATGTAACCCCATGATCCCTAATGTACGTATCACAGTATCAGTACTCGATACAGCGTACAAAGTTGATTTGACCTTCTTAGTAGTCTTATTGAGATGATTTCAGTTTCAAATATTATTTTACAATATTTTAAATTTTTCAGAATTTCTTTGAATTTTTCTGGATTATTTTGGAAAATCTCCGTAGTCGGTGTCGACCGATACCGATAATCGGCTCTACGATTATTAATTCACAAATGGAGTTGAATTTTGGGAATCTACTTTCACCTTGTGTCTTTGAATATATTTTTTACGTTATGTTATTTTTGGAGATTTTTCTAAATTTATCATAAATTGGGCCAAACCGGTGTCGCCCGGTGTCGGTAAATATACTTTAAGATTTTTAACTTACAAACCTAACTTATTTTATGACTCCAATTTCACATTCTCCTCTATGTAATATTCTTATTTTCGGTAATTTTGGGAACCATACGGAGCTAGTCAAATTTACTGAATAAAATAATATTAATGAAATATATATAAAAATAATCTTTCCCTTTCTTTTCTTTTTCCCTCTTCTTCTCATTTCTCTGGAGGCCTCTCCACCGCCTAACCCTAACCGCCTTCTCTCTCTCTCTTCCCCACTTAAAATCTCTCCCGCTCTCTCTCT